>CABHPP010119354.1:0-29299 GCA_902168425.1 Peromyscus attwateri | reverse complement strand
GTGTGTGTGTGTGTGTGTGTGTGTGTGTGTGTGTGTATTCATATATTCTAAGGGTGTATGTGTGTGTGTATTCATATATTCCAAGGGTGTATGTGTGTGTGTATTCATATATTCCAAGGGGGTGTGTGTGTGTGTGCGCACATGTTTGTGTGTATATTAATATATTCCAAGCCAGGGAAATGCCATGAAGTTATAGAAAGAGTACAAAGAACTATATGGGTCTTTATAACGCATAATTCTTTATATCATTGATAGTTATTAAGAGTTTCTACTCAAACTAATGCACTGTTTCTTCCACCAGATACTGTAGTTAGAGAGGATTACAAGCATCCCTACTGGAAGGATGACCCACCTGCCCACCCTCCGTGGGAAAAGTATGGTAACACACCATCTCATTTCTCAGTGTGGGGTTCTGGGATGGCTACAAAATGAATTTTCATCTGACTCAGAAAACTTATCTTGAATCAGACCACGAACAATAAACAACACTCTGAAGCAGAAAGCAGTGCCTAAGCATCGGTTCAAGAGCAGTGGAATAAAAATCATTTCACCAGGTGCCTTGCGTCCCTACACAGGCATACCTGCACAGAGTTCCTATGTAACATTTCACTTCTAATCCAGAGGAAGTGTGATGCATGCGGACCTGCTAAAGTTCCATCAACTGTGAGCATCTGCCCTCCTGACCTAGAGAAGCGCCACAGCTTCCTTTCTAACAGAGACATGGCATTCATCCACATCCAGGTGAAACCTTTTGGAGCACGCATTGCAAACCATTCTCTGCATGGCATATTCGTTTAATTTAGCATTTTCCCAAGCAACTTAAACATGAAGCATGTCTTAATATAGAAAAACAGCCATAAAGGTCTATAATGGGTAAACCTGACCCCAACGTCATTTTCAACTAACAAGTGGAAAAATACCCCATCCAACAATGAGAATAAAGGGCTATTCTTTTCGGAACACCTAAAGAGCATGCAGGAACTACAGGACAGCATTCTTTGACATTTATTGGGTGTCAGCAACAAGCTGGGACAAAGTGGAGCAGTGAGACATCCTAAAAAATCACTTTCTATAGGAAAAGGGGGGAGGAATCGAATGGAAATAGTTGGTGTTATTAACAAACCGTATCCTGAACCGGAGCTACAAAGTAGTGTCAAAGAAAGAACGCCTTATTTGAAAAGAAAACAAAACTTGACAACCCCAAGGAGTGTGCAGAAAATACCGTGGGGCTGCCTTACCACCCCCTTAGACAGAAACAGATCTCAGATGGCTGCCAGAGCTGGCATACCTGGGTCCAAATGGGCCTTAGCATGACCTTCAAGCTGAAGGCCTGCCTGGGGAGGGTGAAGCCCAGCACAGTGAGGCCATTATGCAGACACACTTCCCCTGAGAGGAAGCATGGCATTCTTAGCAAATTCAAATGGAACAAAACCCGAGGGAACATTCCAATCCATGGTTTAGACCACGCCACAATGAAGGTTAGGAATCCTCTCTCTGAGATTGAACTTGTGATGTATGGCAAGGCAATAAATATGAGAAGAGAGTATTATGAGGGGTCAGGTGGGTCTGCACCCCAGGTATTGAAGATGCCATCTTTGAAAGAGCCAGAACACGGCTGGGAACTGCATTTTCTTACCTGCAGCTTAGGTAGAATAATTCAGCCTGGATGTGAAACTTGCTCTCCTCAAGCCCTGGAGTCACTGTGACTAGTAACAAATCCTTCCATTCATCATAAAACTCTTAGCACTGGAGCCCTGTTTAGAATGGCTCTAAAATCTGGTCACTAGACTCATAAAGATCATATTAATTCCCTAGGACACTTAAGGCTTTTTAAAAAGGGAGGGTAAATGTATCAATTCCCACCCACCTGATGATGCGGGACCACAGAGAAACTGTTTTAAACTTTATGGTGGAGAGCTGAAATAGCAAGGGAATGAGCTAGTGATCACGCTGCAACATGAACAGCAAGGGCTAAAGCAGGTTTCAGGAACTGTGTAGCAGGAAGGCAGGCCAGTTCCACACAGGGCTTTAAAAAGGAGACTAAACCCATTCCATGGACATGTGTAAGATCCGAGAGCAAACTGCAGAGCCTGCACAAGAAATTAAAAACTTTTCAGTGTTTTCCTTCATGGACAAGTCTAGTTAAAGACATCGATGGGATTCCAGTTCACTCCCCACTGTTGATATTTAAACTACAGTGTCTGAAATGGCTAGGAGATACTGAATCTGGGGTATGGTTCTAGCTGTGTGATCATCTACCTCTTAAGATGTTATATCTTTAACCTATGAGGAAAAGAGGACAAGCAAGATTATTTCTAAAGCCCCAGGAAACTCTAGCAAGTCATGATACTTCATACCTACTCTGTTACCAGCTTGACAATCCCACAGGAACTCCTAACTGTGAGCCTTCTGTGGGTCTGTTCTTATGGAAGACAGGAGTGAAAAATATAAAACAAGAGAGACACTTAGAAGATCTTTCTCTTAATTAACAAAGTTATCTGTCTAGAGTCGTGGTTCTCAACCCCCCTAATGTTGGGACCCTTTAGTACAGTTCTTCATGTTGTGATGACCCCAAACCATAAAATTTTGTTGCTACTTGATAACTGTAATTTTGCTACTGTTATGATTCCAAGTCTGTTTTCTGATGGTCTTAGGCAACCCCCATGAAAGGGTTGTGTGACCCCCCAAAGGGGTTGTGACCCACAGGTTGAGAACCACTGATCTAAAGATAAAGAAAGAGAACACTGCCATTACTGTAATGTCTTCTTTCAGAAGAAAGCGGACTTAGCAATAGAGCCTCGGCATCAATATGAGTGGGAAAAGATGACTGAGGAGCAGCTGAGCTACCTATGAACATGGACTTCAATAAATACACAAATACATGGCTTCTTTTTCACTTGGAGCATCAAAGCCCATATGCTTACAAGGTAAGTCCAAGTTGATAAACCCTACAGAAACAAAAGGGAAATGCTTATGCTTTTCACTTGTGCTTCCCTTTGCTTTGAATTTATCTTCTCCAGAAAAGGTGGGCAACAGACTAGGCAGCATTTCCCATCAATTGCTTTGACTATGCTACTTTCTCTTTGGGAGAGTCTTTTCTGTTTCCTCGACACCTATTCATGATTGATGTGAGCCACTGAAAGGCCACCTACTATAGTGCTAACAGTATTGACTTGTGGGTCCATCCTGTGCTCCTTGTTACTTCAGCCCTGCAGGGTAACCACTAGAGAGGAGTACACACCATCACTTACTCTGTTAAGTGTGGCCAGACACACTGTAGTTTATTGTTTCATGCACTATAGTTTCTTAACCAGACTACATTTTTTCTTCCTGTTTTCTTTATGTATTTATTGACCAGTAGAAAATGGATCTATAGGACACTCACTGACAATTGCAAATGTCGTCAAAACACAATCACACCCTCTGTTTCATTTAGAGTACCAATACAGAGATGCATGGCCAACAATGAAGAACGACTTAGCAGACACTTTTGAATGGGTAACAGAATAGAATCGGAAGAAATGAGAGTGAGGGGCTGATCATCTTCCCTATTGGTCTGTACATATCTTGCAGCCCAGGCTGGCCTTCCATGTTACTACAGCCCTTATTCCTAGCAAAAGTCAGGAACGCAGTTTTGTGTTTCTATGACCTTATGATAATGAAAAACTTATCATCTCAACCAACGTGAGTGAATGAAAATTTTAAAACCCCTTTCCCATAAGACATGAAAAATTTTAAAGCATTATTAAATCTAAGCCCTTTCCAAAATGAAAAAAGAAAACAAAAACAAACAAACAAAACCCTAGCATCTCCATAGCACTACCCCACCAAAAGGAAAACAAGACATTTTCCATTTTTACTGTTGGATGACATCCATTTCAGAGATCCAAAGGTGGTCAGTGTCCTCAAAAGGACAGGGAACAGTACCTTGGAACTTATTTGAGAGTCAGGACCCTCCAAAGGTCAATCCGTAGGCAAAAAATGGATTGGGAAAAAATGAGTCCCCTACCAAAGAAAAATAACTGGCCAGTTACCGTGGTCTGAGCAAAAACGAGTCAATTAAATTGGAATGGTACCAAAGAGTGAACTACAACAAAACACAAAGAGATGTGCAGCACATGATTGGGGGGTCAATCCACGGGGAAAAGACAAACATTCTCTAGCATGTATCTACATGGGATTTATAAAGGAGACAAGAAAGGGAAGAATGTTGTGGCTATTACCTTAACTGTGCAAAGGTGTGTTACATTTGTTTCTACTGCCTTTGTTAATGATGTAAGGATGTGTGCTTAATTATGTAAAGATGTGTTGCATTTGTTTCACCTTGCCTGCCTCAGGCAACTGATTGGTCTAATAAGGAGCTGAGCAGACAATAGCTAGGCAGAGAAAGGATAGGCGGGGCTGGCAGGCATAGAGAATAAACAGGAGAAGTCTAGGCTTAAGAAGAAGGAGAGAAGAAGAGGAGGAGGAGAGAAGGAGGGAGAGGCCTGGGGCCAGAAGCCAAGCATCCACCAGCCAGACATAGAGAAAGCAGAAAAAGAAGCTATGCAGGCAGAAAAAAAAAAAAAAAAAAAAGAAGGTAAAAAGCCCCAACTGAAAGGTAGATAAAGAGAAACAGGTTAATTTAAGTTAAGAGAGCTAGCCAGAAAAGTGCCTAAGCTAGGCCGAGCATTCAAAACTAGTAAGTCTCTGTGTCATGATATGGGAGCTGGTTGGTGGCCCAAAAAGAAAAAGCCTGGTACAAGAGACAACTTAAAATCTCAGAGTTTTGAAAAGTCATGAGCCCTCAGAATTAAGAAGTACAATGACTCTCAAGCAGGAAACACAAAACAACATACATTTATACAAACAAATTATATTTAAATTTCAGAATACTAAAGATAAAAATGATCTGGTAGGGAATGGTCTTGAAAATGAACTGGTAGGAAAATGCAGATTAGCTTTAAAATGGGACAAGAGAAGGACTGACAGGTAGCCTCTCCAGAGTAAGACTGAAGTAGGTCCTAGAGGAGGAAGACCTTCAGCACAAGGGATAGAATGAAGGACGGTTTGTAGTTTACTGTCCAGTGAAAGCCCTATTCAAAAACGAGGTCAAAATGAAAACATTTTAAAGGAAACAAACAGGAACCTGAGGATTTTAACCAAGAAGGATTTAACTGTGAGGATTTCTTCGGGATGGACTTCAGTGTGAAGAACAAACCAAAAGGAAAGATAGGTTTAACGCAAGAAGAAAGGTGAGGAAGTTACTTGGTAATCCTGTCAGTAAGTCTACACACTCATCATATGCATGTTTGTGGTTTATTCTGTTGCCTTGAGTAGTGGAAAAACTAACGCGGAATTCAAATACTGGCAACAACAATGTGGAAATCAGAGAGGGTTATTGGAATCACAATGTCTCAGTTTATTTTAGAAAGGTTAGAAAGACTAATGTAGGACTTTAAGATAAATAGTAATGTCACAGTATTAAAAATGTAAAAAGAATAAATACAGTGTATAACTACCAAACTTGAGAAGAATAAACCAAGAGGTCAGGAAGTGGGGGGGGGTACCATATAGAAAGGCACAACGAAGATTAAAAATGACACTCAAATTAAATTCAAATAATTCAGTGATGATTACAAAATACATATGGAGTAAAGTCACTAACCCCCACCTGAAGATTTCATATTAGATTTGAGATAAAGACACCTAGGTATATGCTACTAAAAGAGAAACACTGAAGATTAACAGAAGTTGCTCACAAAGGAAGCACAAAGGCATACGAAGAATTAACCAGAAGACGTACTACATTGACACAATACAAAGCAAATTTTAAGAAAAAAGCCCATTATGAGACATGAGAGACTATTACAAAACTGCTCTTTCAGATCACTAGGGATTCTGTTTGTTAAGACTTGATTTGATTTTCATTATGTATATGTACATATGTGTATCTCTGTGTGTGAATTTGTACATGAGTGCAGTGCTCACAGAGGCTAGAGTGTGCTGGCAGATCCCCCAGAGCTAGAGTCACAGGCACTTGTGAGGTATTTGATATGGGTGTTGGGAACCAAACTTGGGTTCACCACAAGAGCAGTAGGTACTCTTAGCCACTGAGCCTTCTCTCTCACCCAAGGAATTCTAAGTGTTAATGGATACAAAAGCATAGACTATCCTCAAAAATCAAAACAGCAATGGACAGACCTGCTAGAATACTCAAACTCACAACAAAGAGGTTGTGAACATAGTTGTTTGTAACTTTTTTTTGAATTTATTTTATTTTATTTTACAATATAATTCAACTTTACATATCAGCCATAGATTCTCCCTTTCTCCCTCCTCCCGTCCCGCCCCCCTCCTCCCCGGCCCACCCCCCATTTCCATCTCCTCAAGGGCAAAGACTCCCCCGAGGATTGAGATCGACCTGGTGGACTCAGCCCAGGCAGGTCTAGTCCCCTCCTCCCAGGCTGAGCCTAGGGTCTCTACTAAGACCCAGGTTTCAAACAGTCAATTCATGTACTGAGCACAGGGCCCGGTCCAACTGTCTGTATGCCTCCTAAACAGATCAAGCCAATCAACTGTCTCACCCATTCAAAGGGCCTGATCCAGTTGGGGGCCCCTCAGCCATTGGTTCACAGTTCATGTGTTTCTATTCGTTTGGCCACTTGTCCCTGTATTCCATCCATCCCTGGTCCCAACAACTCTTGCTCACATAAACCCTCCTCCTTCTTGCCAATTGGACTCCCGGAGCTCCACCCAGGGCCTGACTATGGATATCTGCATCTAGTTCCCTCTGTCACTGGATGGGGTTTCTAGCACGACAATTAGGGTGATTGGCCATCTTATCACCAGGGTAGGTCAAATCGGGCTATTTCTCGACTATTGCCAGCAGTTTATTGTGGGGGCATCTTTGTGGATTTCTGTGGGCCTCTCCAGCACTTTGCTTCTTCCTATTCTCATGTGGTCTTCATTTATCATGAACATTCCTTATGTTCCCTCTCTGTTCTTGATCCAGTTGGGATCTCCCGCTTTTAACTGTCTCCCTTGCCAGTCTCCTCTGGAAAGTAGTCTACATTCAAGGTTGTTGTTGTTTCCTGTTTCATTCACAGTAATATTTTAAAGCCTAGAGAAATACAATCCACAGTAGCTGCCTTATGCCCTTGTTGAGTGTTTGAATTAGTCAAGATGACAACAGGATAGTGACAACAGAGATCAGATAATGCAATCAGCAAGCATGACCCAGAAACCTGCACCTTTAACTAGTGAAGACATGCTCTCAAACATGCATGAAGTACTTATGAAAATTCAGAATGTTCCCGACCACATTCTCTGACCACAATACAATTAAGTTAGAAACAAACAACAACAAAACAGTACATTCTATGCATTATGAAACGTAAAGCACATTTCTGAATAATTCAAAGGGAGGAGAAGAACACGGAGAAGACTTAGCGGCAGAACTGAATGCTGAGGAAAATATTATAACCAATATTTGTGGCAAGCAGCCGAAGACAGTAAGGGTACAAGCTGATGAGCTACACATCCAAATGAGGACTGACAAAGTAAACATGAAGAAGATATATGGCACCAAAGGAAAAAGAAATTATTGAAGTAGAAAAAAAATGTACACAATAAAGAATAAAAAGTCAAAAGCTGTTTCTTTGAAAGTAACTCAAAACTCTGACAAGTGGAGTGAAAAGAGGTACAGTTTGATATTAGAGATAAAGATACCAAATCTTAGATCCATCAGAGATGTTAAAAATAAGAGAACAATTAGATACTTAGTGCTAACTTATTTAAAAATAAATGGATTGGAGAATTTTGTAGAAAAAGTATAATTTACATAAACTGATTCAAATAAAATATAGACTATCTCTACAGTGTGCAATCATTAAATGGGTTAAGTCAGAGTTAACTGTCTACTTGCCAAAAATACCTTTTGGTATTGGTGGTTCGTTAGCCCCAGTCCCCAGCTGAGGGGTTATTGACAGTTGATGACTTCTGGAGGAAGGACAGCCAGGTATTTTTAGAAGTGAGGCCCTGGTAGGTTAATCATGCTCCAATGGATGGCCCCATACCCATTTGTATAGAGGCAGCTCAAAATAAACTTGGTGGGTTATAAAAAATTACACAAAACTGGTAAGAGGTGGGGAGATAGGGGATGGATCTGGGAGGAGCTGGGGGAGGTAATGAGGGGAAATATAATCAAAATACACTGTTCACTTATATGAAATTCTCAAATACTTAATAAAAATATCTTTTAAAAACACCTTCCAGGCTAGATGATTTTAGCAGTGACTTCCACCAAAAAGCCAATTAACAGTTAATCCCAGATTTAAACAAAATGTTCCAAAGAACAATTAGGGTTTAGTGCCAAGTGATTTCATGAAGCTAAGAACCTTGATCCTCAAACCTGCCAAGGGCTGTATACAAAGGGCATTTGTTGCTCAGTCTTTCTTGTGAACATAATTGCAAACCTTCAATAAAATACTAACAATTTCAAGTCAGGAATTCATGGTACATATGTTCCGCCATGCCTGTAGGAGATCAAGGATGATTCACTGTTAGAAAACCTAACAGTGTGTTTCATCATACAAGCAGATGATAGGGGGGGAAAGCAAGTAGTCTTGTAGGTGGAGATATTGACAAAATTAATCAGCTTGCCTTGATTTGAGAGTGCACACAGAAACCTTAGGACTGAGGAATACAAAGAATGCTCCTCATCTGACATCAGGTATTTTTCTAAAAGGACTTAAATGTAAAACCTTTCAAATAATTCTCTTTGGAATCAGAAACAGGATAGGGACACCCGCTTATGATCAACACTGCCCTGGTAGACCTGGGCAGCACAAAAACCATTCAAAGGGCTCAAGATGTCAAAGGAGAAGATGATGGCAAATAAGCTGCTTGGGGGCCTCTGTGTCCTGGCAGAGGTCCCTGGGGAGTGGCAGAATTCAGTATCTTTTTGAGAATTTAACAGTTCCAGAGCGAGGTTTCCTAAAACCTAGACTATTACTTTAGTGACTCTTGTACTTTCTAATACCCACAGTTGTATCTCTTTCTGTTCCAAGATCTTTAATAACTAACCCTTTTGGATAGAGCATTACAATATGCTTGACTTCCGGTTTGGTAGAACTCACACAGAGCACACTGGTATAATGACTTTGGGATCTTCACATTCTCTGAAGCCCAAAAAGAGCCCTGAACAGTCTGAGCTCTGCCCAAGGATCATTGCTGCTCCAATAAGTCTTTCTATTCATTATTATTTTCAGTGGTATTTTTTTTCTTTCACATAAGCTACTTTCAAATAACACCAAGTCCTCCAAAGGGGGAAAATCCCACTTCAATATTTCACTGGAGAGTGGTGTTTAATTTTCTTTCCCCTTGATTCTTTGAATGGTTTGCTCTTGTGGTTTTTCCAAGTATTTTTGTATTCTGAGTCACTCTGAGCAACTGACTGGGAATGTAGGAAGAAGTCTCCTTTTGCTGTTTTGATTAACTGTGTGATTGACCCTGGGCTCGTCACTGAACCTAATCAAGTAACTTCATTTATTGCTAAATAAAGATGAAATGCAGCCAGGAAACATGGGTTAGAATTAGACCCTGCCACCTGGTGACTCACTTCTCATTAACTTACACAAATTAGATTTTTCCTGTAACATTTCCATTTGAGGGAAAATTTAAAAAAAACACCCCCTTTATTGTTTTTTGTTTGACTATAGTCCATTTCCATCCGTTCATTGTTTAATTCCACTGTTTAGTTTTAGTGAACAGCCATAGCACCAAGTGATGGCTGATGGGTAGCACTAAGTCAAGCTTTGATGCTGTCTGGCAGCAATAGAAGAGAGAATAGAAAATGCCATGAGGAATATGCAAGAAAGGAAAAGTAGACCAAAGTCCTGACTCAGCTCCCACCTCTGGGCTCAGCTCTGAGCTGTGTGATCTTAAGAAAGTCAAAAGAACGTTGAGACTATGCTTTCTGACTTACAAAATAGTCATCCACTACCCTCCATGTTTTTTACCTTCTGTGAGGTTGTTTTAAAACCTCATTCCCCAGAAAAAAACAAAAACAAAAACAAAATAATAAAAATCCCCCCAAAAAACAAAAACAGAAACCAAACCAAACCAAAAAAAAATAACAACAACAAAACAAAACAAAATAAAACAAACAAACAAACGAAAAACCCACAGTGAGGATTAGTAAGTTTGTAAACAAGAAACCCAGATCAGGAGGACCATAAGATAGTAAAATGCAGCTTTAAGAAGTGATTTGGCAAGATTTCAGCACCTGCTGGAAAACCAGGAAATAAAACAGAATTTGAAAATCATTCCAACTCTATGTTTTAATCTTTTGAAGCTATAACCCATAGTAGATGTTAAAAATACAAAACCAGCCTAAGGAAAACTGGTGCAGTGGAATTTGCCTGTAATTCCAACACTAGGGGGAGGTGGAGGCAGGAGGATTAGGAGTTCAAGACCAACCTTGGCTACAGAATGAACTCCAGGCTAGCCTGAGCTACCTAAGATCCTGACTGGGAAAAAAAAATGTGAGAGAAAAAATTTTAACACAAAAGCGGCTTCACTGTCTTACCTTTGTTCTGTGTTAAAGAGTGCAAAGATGTGCTTGCTGGACATGAAGCCCTTCTCCACATCCCGGACTTTCAGGTTGTCCAGTGGAAGCATGTATTTCTTTTCTTTTTCCTGTTATTCAGGGGTGAGAGAGAAAGAGAGGACTTTAATAAAACATCACACCAACGGCAACACACCTCCTAAATTGGCTATCGCTTGATAATGCTTGATTATATTACCTTGACACCATCAAACACTACTTTTTACACCAGCTTCAAAAGGAATACAAGTTATCTGAGATGGGAGAGTCCAGGGATTCTCAACACATGGGTTGAAAGCCTAGGGTGGGGGAGGGGTACATACGGGAAGGACTCTGAGATGGAGGGAACACATGCTCCTCTATCCTTGCCCCCTCATGTGGGTCCCTTAGATGTTTTGAAATGTTAGTTTGATATTAAGAATTTAGCCATCTGTTAATATTTAACAAAAATGTTCTGGTCCTAATTCAATGAGAAATGCCAGATGGATTTCATTTCCCATTTTCTTTGCAGCCTAAGCAGTTTTGATAGCCAGCGTTGGCAGGGGAGTGTGGAAGCCCAAGGACCCTGGTATGAAATACCCTATAAACTGAGATAAAACACAGAAAACCATTCCCTCATTTGGGTCTAACTTTATGTTATGTAGGTACACAAAAGGATTCTTTTACACAACTCATAGAATTTTTTAGCTCACTGGGGAAGAAAAACCCATTAGGACTATATTCATATTAACTAACCCAAGTTCTCTTTTAAAACAGATAATTGTTTATAAAGAATGTGGATCTTAGAAAGGTAAGGTTTGCAAATGTGACCAAACCATGTTGGTAAAACACACCAAATACCAGAGTTACAAGAAACACTTTTAAAGACTGGCTCAGGGACAATGTATAAATAAATGCCTATCAACCCCTATAACAGGTAAGAGGCAAATACTCAGTATAGGAAGCCTGGTAAGAACCTGTTACCAGGTCCCATTAGCATCAACTGCTAAACAGTGGTCCTCGGTATGAGGAAGAACTAGACCCTTGAGTAGTGGAGCACATACTCATAGCTCTAATTCTAACACACATCTATGGTTGCCTATGGGAACCAGGCCCCACACATCCATGTTTGCTGGGGGCTTTGCTGCTCCTCCTGCAGCATACAGGCTGCTGGAGAGCTCATGGCTCAGGAGCACAGTCTGTGCAGTGTTGGCTTGCAGGGGATATCACTGATCCTGCCATTTTTTTCTGCTCCTAAATTAGGGAAAGGCTGAGCAGAGTACATCAGAGTAGCCCCTTCCCCCTAAAAACAAAACAAAACAAAACATGACTCCATGCTTAACTACAAAAAGACAGTGGAAAGAAAAGGCTGCAAAAGTTGAAGGAAGCTGGTTGGGAAACAAAATGGCCGCTCCAGCAAACAAAGCCTTCAAAGCAATGAAAAAAGATAAAAGAAGCTCAGCAGGGGTGCAGGAGGCCTAGGAAAAACATGCAGGAGCAGAGCACTGTGAGCCCATTTCAATATTTCCTGTATAAAAGTAATAATTTATTCATAAATGCATGGATATGCTAATAGCAAAATATATTACTCAAGTAAATGAGGTAACAGAGCCGAGTCCAACTTACTTAAAACACTTGTCAAACTATTTTAGGGCAGAATTCTAAGAGGCCGGACTAGATTCAATAAAACCCTCTCCAATACATAATCAAATGAAAATGCTTAAGACCCAGAGAACATTTTTTTTTTTAAATTGGATGGTTTTCAATGCCCTAAATTCAAGCAGCTGGGTTTTTTTAATGCACCATCCTATTCAACCTTTTGAAATGATGGATTGGCCTTTTTAATAGGAAATCTGCATTTCATTGTAAAGATGGAACACAATGTCCTTGGCTTGTGTTCTATAGAAGCAGGCCCCCCTTTGTACTGCATTCTTTTGAGAAGACTGACAGTCTTGCAAGTTTACATCAGCTATTCGACACTGGGGAAAATGTTCAGATGCAGACAGGGTGATGGAAAAAGTACAGTCTTCCCTCCCAAAGAAGAAGAATCAAATGTCATATTTATCTAAGGTTTTTGAGGACATGGTGCTTAATGATTTCATAAATCACAAGTTTTAAGACCGAAAAAGAAGACAGTTTCTTTAGACTGACTTGGGAATTGAATTGTAAGTAAAACAAAATTAAACGTAGCATCAGCAACACCAAGCAACGGGTACGTCTGAAAATTCTGGTAGTTCTGGTAGTTCTTGTAGTTCTGGTAGTTTGGGGTTCTGGTTAAACAACAACAAAAATCTTGAATCTCAAAGAGCTTAAACAAAAAGGCTAGGAAGAGAGATATAGAACTATAATTTCTAAAATGTAGTGAGACTTAGCACCATCTTAATTAAGAAACTTGCTAAGTAGCCTGTCAGTTCTAATAACCCAGTGTCCAACATGATCACCACCAGCCACAGGCAGCTATGAAACTACTTGAAATGTAGCTAGTTAAATTGGGATATGTGTAAATATAAGGCAGACACCTGATTCCAAAGATTTAGTATGAAGCAATAAGAATAAAAATTCTTTATTTGCTTGCTTATTTTTTTAACTTATGCATATGGGCGCTCTGGATGCATGTATGTCTGTGCATCACATGCATGCCATGGAGGCCAGACGAGGGCATCAGATCCCCTAGAATTATAGTTAGAGATGGTTGTGAGCCACCTTGCAGGTGCTGGGAACTAAATCTGGGTCCTCTGGAAGAGCAGACAGTGCTCTTCGCTAGTGAACCATCTCTCCAGCTCACCAGTAATAATTTTAGTCAACAATCTCACTAGTGTTTTTAACAAATGAAAATTGTATGATCTCATCAACATTTTATGTTAATTTTAAGTTAAAATTATATGAATACATTGGGGGCACTATTAAACCTAATTTCTCCTGCCTATTTTTATTTTCTTTTGAAGGGACAATGGACATGTGGCTCCCATGGGATTTCTTTTAACAGCACTCAGCCTCATGCACTCATCATCTCCTTCCTTACTCCCATTCACTTAAGCAGTCTCCCTTCCTGACAGCATATTGTTTCTTAAGCTCAGCCTTTCTGGTGTGTTTTCTTCTCTCACCTCCTTCACCATACAGCTTGAAGTTGTTTGATACTTTGCATGCTGTTCCAGGTCTCTGGTATCTACATCACTGGGGTGAAAATTTAGTTCTTCAAAGATTTCAATAGCTTTCCATTATTTATGTAAGAATATCGACTAAATGCACTAATGTGATATCTTCAAACAGCTACAAATTGGCCCCATCCTAATTTATCAAAATTTCCCTCACTTTCTTTAAGAAATCTTCATTTTTAGCTCCGTGTGATGAATATCTGTAACCCCACCATTTGGGAAGCAGAGGCAAGAGTATCCATGAAAATATGAGATCAGCCAGCTCTATACTGTGAATTCCAGGCTAACCGGGACTACGTAGCAACACCCTGTGTCAATGACCACAAATAATGACAAATTCCATCATGAAATCCCCCTTCCCCAAAACTACATAACCTAAGTTACCCTTTCAACCAAGATCATGATGTTTACAGTCCACATCAAGCTCCACTCTGAAGTTTTCTTAGCCGACAGCTATGTCTGTAACCCCCCATCTCTCCTGTTTTAGTGGGTACAATGGGTGTTATTTATTCCATTCATTTCAATCTAGTATATCTTATATGAGATGCCTTCATTTTATAAGTGCATTATATTAAAAGTTAGTGTGAAGATTCATTTAGAACTCAGACTATCCAACCTATTATACTATTCAAATGGGCTCCTTTTGCAAAGAAAAATGAAGTAGAGAATACTTTTGCTGTAAAAGGGACTTAAACTTTTGATAATATAAATGCCATTATTGTATATATATTTTGAGGTAGAAGCATATATAAAATTCTAGAGATTTATTTAATGCCATTCTTAAAGGAACTTGTTGCATATTTTTCAAAAGCTTTTGGGACCTGTCATTTTGGTGACATCATTCTTTTTTTCATACTAAAACAGTACTTTTTCCTTATCTCAATATAAGAAGATCACTAGCATTATTTACATGTGGATGAGAGAGATGATTTGTTCAAAGAGAAAAGGAACGTAAGAGACCTAGTGTTCTTTCCCAGTAACCGGACAAAAGCCCCGAGAAATAGTATACATCTAAAGGAGTTCATCTCTGGTTTAGAGAGAGTGACCTGAGATGCAAGTAAGTGAATGATGAGTAATAACAGAGGCATCACAAGGGAAGAGAGGTGGAGATTGTAGGATGGCCATACTGTGTGGTCCTTGAACTTGAAATCAGAGTCAGTAGGTTTGCCAAGTGTCAAGTTGTAGCCCCTAGCTAGTAAAGCACCATTTAGTTGGTTGCTAGAAGGGGACATAGTGGGTATGAGAAGAGGATTGGGTATGTGAAAGAATAGTTCCTATGTATGCAAAGTGTTAGGAAGTGTATATTCACTTAGCAATTTATATAAACTGAGTTTTATAACTAGTAAAACTGTATATAAGTGGCCTTAGTTCAATTTTCTTATGATAAGACAACAAAACTCTTCCAGGAGACTGGGGACTATGAGTTCTTTCTCACTCCTATCCAGTGCCTAGCAAAGCACTGAACACAAGTTCCATAGTATGCATCATAAATATCATCATATTGATTTTAAAATGTTGGTTAACAAAAGCAAGTGTTGAGTTTTGACAGTCATACATATTTAAGAATTAAGTAAAAAAAAAATCTACTTTTAAAAAATGGTATAAGGTGTGGTTTTAGCTTCTTGGTGTTTTGACAAAACACCTGACCCGAAGTGAGTTGAAGAGAAGGGGTTTTGTGTGGGCTTATGGCTTTGGAGGTGCTAGCCCTTTGCTTCTCCCTTCATTTTGTTTTGACTCCCAGGCTGTATTCAGGGTGGGTCTCCCCCTTTCCCCTTGGTAAACCCTCCCAGACACTCCCAGAAGCATGCCTTTCTAATCATCTGGATGTTTCTCAATCCCTCAGTTGGGAATCAAGACTAAACACAGAAGCCTAACTGATTGGCATGGCTTTTGACCACTAGACCTATACAAAGTTTAGATCGACAGGCACTGTTTATTTCTTTGTTTATCTTTGTGTTGCTTTGATTTGCTAGTGATGCTTCCTTTTCTGAAAGCAAACAAGTATCTGAGGCACTGAAGAGCCGGTTTGAGACCCCCCCACTCCCCAACACACACACACAAAGCCAACTCCGATTACAGAATGGTATACACTTCTTTTTTTAGCTCTCAAACTTCCCATATTTTTTGCAGAATATCTAGAATATAATTTTTTGGTGTTCATATTGCCTCTTCAAGTAGATTGAAGCCCCTTGAGGACAAGGACCATGCTATGTTTATGCCTAGCAGCTATCACATTGTTGCTTGTTAAGATGTTGCTTAACATTTAATTGCTGGTGATACATCACAAATAAGATTCCAACATAGTTAATCTACTTATACCATTATGTTAAAATATATCTAGCCACTGTGATATAAAAACTTGTTTTTCATGCTTCAAAGATTGAATTTTTAAGTGGCTTTATGGTATTTTAGGCATATATAATTTATTAGATTAAATTTCTCCAATCTAGACCAATATACTTAACTTAATTCACGTAAGTCTCAGTACCTTTGCACATGACACTCCAAATACACTCAATAACAATTCAAAAACAAAGCATACAAGGACTCTCTGTTCTTAAGAAATGCTAGCACTCTAGATGAGTGCAAAGAAAAGGTGTTGTCACCAATGTCCAATATATTAATTGATTTAAGAGTGGAGAAACCCTGACTATGGCAGAGCTGGTATCATGAGAAAACCCATCCTTTATTCTCATCTAATTCTGATGTTGACTCCCAGACAGGCTCATGAAATGCATCTAGAACACACACACACACATCGCTTAGATTTCCACACGCTTCCTTTGCAGTCTGGCCTACCTGCCAGTCTAATTCTGCAGTTTACAGGCAGAGCTCTTCCCCTGCTCCTTAGCTGCCAGAAACTTGCTTGGACTCTTCTCTTCAGGTCTTCCACATGAAGTACCTCTATGTAGCTGGCTATGATCTCTGACTATGTAAATACATACCACCCCCCCAGAACCTCAGAGACAATTCCCTGCTTCCTCAAATTCAAGCTACCCCTGTTATACCCTGCCCATCTGATTGGACACTATGATGTACTTGCTAAAAGCTCACAAAGGCATATCGTGCTCTGAGGGAGGAGAAGTCAGGCTGCTGACAGGTCTGCTGCCCTCAGGCCTTCCTCAACTGCTTCCATGATTCCTTGTACCTAAGTCTGACCTCTTCACAGCACTAGCATCCTTGACCTCTACTATACATATTGTATCTCTGTCTTATTTTCTAAGTATCCAAATGCTTCGTTGAAGTGTGTGTATGGTCTTCCTTTAACTAGAACATAAACGTTTGCCTGTGGGGCGGAGCAAAGGCTCGCTGCCATCGTTTTCATCATTGTCTGTATCCTTCCTCTCCGTTTCTCTGGCTTTGCTGCTATGCCATTCACTCTTTGAGGAAAAAAAGAAAGCATCTCCTTATTAGTGCTGGCAACATAGTAGACATCCAGCAGACACTTGCTGGTTGAACATATAAGCAGTCGCCTCAGGGCTGGTCCAGTGCTTAGCCTAGATTAGGGACTCAAAGATGACAACTGACTTATAAAACAATCAAAGGACCAAAAGAAGACAAAGAGGCTATAAAAATATTGAAAATTCCAAAATGCTGGTTTCACATGCTGTTGAAAACCAGAATCTGGTGTTTATTGCTATTGAAGAAGTTACAACTATAGAGATGTACATATGCAGTGCATGATATAAACTGCTCATTTTTTTAATATGGATTTTAATTCCTTGTTTTAATCAGAGCTACACTTTGAATGGTAAGGAACATCTGTCCACCAGGGGGTTGCTGAGTGAACTTCTTTAGATTTATTTTCCAGAGCTGAAGAAACTACCCATGAAAAATGAACGGAGTCTCCTAATAGACCACGGAACTGCCACAGTGTCTAGGCTGTCAGCTTTGGGGACATTGGGGTAAACCCCTGTACTTACTCGGGCTCTGGGATGGAACCACACATGGCATATCTTCACTGGTATGACAAAGAAAGCTGGCGACTCTGGTCACTTCCCACCATAACTGGACAAGATGCTTCATTTTTGGCTTCAGAATCTGCCTCAGTTTCTACTTCCTCCAAGCAGTCTGCCTGGCCATCCTGAAATGCAACCTTCAGACTGGTGGAGTCCCAGTTCTGCATTTCACTATGGGGACCCTTTCCTGGAAATTCAATCTAGCCTCTATAATTTCTTCTCTTTTATAATTGCCCACAGATCAATTTATTCCTTTAATAATTTTTTCTATTTAAAGTAGCCAAAGAAGATTCTAGTGTTAGCAAGCAAGCATTCTGAAAATACACTAGCAGTATCTAGTCAATTTCCATTTTTGTGCCTTAGTAAAGAGACAGTAAAGCAAATCAATAACATTAATCAATAATCCTTCACAAGTAACAACAGTTTACATGAAGCACATGCTAACGTGTATGTGCGCCATATGCTTACACAGAATTGAGTTTCCTACACTTTGCACTCAGAGTCTTTGCATACTTATTGAAGTTGAGATTTCAAGTTCAAGGTATGAGTAAGAGGGATAGCACTTGAGCAGCCATGCAAGAAAACCAAAGGCAACAAATGTGAATAAGAAAGGGAAAAATGCCTAACGTCTTGCACATCCGTAAGGACTGGGCTAGCCTCCAGCAGTGGTGGACCTTGTGAGTTAAATTTTCATTAAAGCCAAGCTAAATAGCATGCTTAGGGTCTTGTATTTTTTTCAGTTACTAGGAAGGAACATTTTTTTACTCAGCATGGCACCACATGCTCCAAGCCCTTTAAATTATCATATTTCCAATGTTTGATGGTTACATTTCTTCATTTCTCTCTGTGTTCTAAGGCAAGGCAATTTATAAATTTTTTTTAAAGAGAAACTTTTAAGTTTGGAACAGTGATGGGCTTACTAGAAAAAGTACATGACATGATACAGATTCCTGGCATTAAAATGCAAAGACAAATATTCTTCAGTGCTGACTATTGTGGGTGTATGTTAAATCACATGTGAATATAAAAGAGGCCACAAAAGCTGAAATTATGCTCACTCTGTAGCAGCTCACAGTAGGAATTAATCATACAGCATTCTTCATGCACAGTCCTTTGGGTACTTGTATTAAATGAAAGTGTTATTTTGGCTGAGTGCACCATACATTTGTAAAAGTGCAGCTTTAATAAAAGTGCTCTGTTTACAAATCCAGCAGAATTTTTTTCCTAACTTCTCTGAGAAAATGTGGGTCAGGAAGGCATAGTACAAATAAAATCTTCCTGACGATTCCCAGAACTCAGTAGATGAATGGTTTGAAATTTCCCTCCATCATTTGTCACCAAGCTGCAAACAAAAATCAAAGCTTCCTTTCCCCTTCTCCCCTATCATTTCAGCAAAGAAACACTAGAAAAAACAGGGGAGTACTAAGGAGAAAAGCAAGGGGGGCAACCCAATTAGCGAAGTCTCTTTAAGTGCTTTGTGGCGGCGATTGAACTATTCTGGGTTTATCCATCTGCTTTCTGGTCTGCTGATATTAACATAATTTGAAGCGATGTTTTCTGAGAGGGAAAAGTAGAGCTGAGTGAGCCCCACATGCTTTTTCCTTGGCAAGGGAGTTAAGAGCCCTTCTCCCAGGGAGTGTAGACTCATGGACAGGGGTAGAGGGGCCCCTGAAAGTGCCTTCTAAGATCCAGCCCTGGACTTTAGATGACATTTGGCTGGATGATGCTAAGACAGCTGGTCGACCATGCACCAATACTGGCTTAAGCATGTCTCCACAAAGAACAGACTTTGAACAAGGGGACAAGAACCACAGTGCTTCTTCTTCGTCAACCCTAATGATGATGGCTAGTTTACCCACCACTTTTTGGGTGAGGGGACTGAAACACACACACACAAACACACACACACACACACACACACACACACACACTCACACTCCAAATAAAACCCTAGGAAAGAACAGAAGCAAGGTGGGGCTACAAGCAGAAGAAGTGCCAAGCTCCATTCCTCTGGAGGAACCAGTGCTCTTTGCTTCTCATGCATGCTCATGTGGGTCAACCATCCTCACTTTCTAAGGGACAAATACACAGAAAGGGGATTCTCATGAGGGACAGAGCAAAGAAGAAATGACCCATGGTTTGTAGTTAGGACATGAGGGGTTCACACAGAAACTCTGTTGCCAACTGGGTGAATCCCCAACAAGTCACTCAGTTCACTGTATTATGTGTAGCTCACATCTCATGAAGGTCAATAAGACCATGGATCAGGCTGTGCATTTAGGGACTCCTGACATATGTTAATCTCCTTTTCTTTGGAGAAGAAAATTTTTTTCTATCAGTTTGGAACTTAGAAATATAGTATTCTTTAACATATTTATGACAGTACACTTTCACACCTGTAGGCCATTGAACTAGGAGGGGGAGACAGAACAGATGTAAACACACATTGAACATGACCAGCATTAGGCCAAAGTGTACGAAGCAGCTAAGTCATTGCAGCAATTTACTTAAAAATATGCCTTATGATTCAGGGAAGGTGCAGGAGAACTCCAGAACTGTGGACTAGGTTGCAGCCACACTGAGGGAGCAGGTATAATCATCCAGGTATACCCATCATTCCCCCTCTCCTAGAAGAGATCAAGGAAAGATCTTGGGGACAAAGATAAGATCTTAAAAGCATGAGAGCTAATAATTCCATAACTAGAGAATCATCCATCTTTTCTGACAGAGATGTTTGCGTGTTTAAAAGACAGTGCGCAAAAGTCTCCAGACAGACTGGGAAACTGGAAGTGGAGGTTGGGTTTCCTCATCCAGATCCACACTCAGTCATGCGCTTCTGCTGTCTTCAAAGCTGGACTCTATAGGTACCTGTTATTGTCTTCATGTTCTGAGTTCTCCCTTTGCAACCTCAGAGGCTGCCTTTCACACTTGGTTTACTCCGCACTACCAGCTGGATCTTCTGATGTAGGATGAGCAGGGACTATGTGCTTCCTTCTGTAGATCTCTGGCACTAGTGGGCACTTTAGTGTATGCTGCTGTAGGACACTGCTTGTGCCTCGTGTCTCCAAGCTTTGTTTCATGTACAATTATTTATTTATAATATATTAATGTCTCCTAGAGAATCAATCACCAATAACTAGTATACCCAGATACTATATATAACCTGAATTTTAGTTCTTTAATCCTTCTGTCTACAGAAGCATTGAGAAGTTCAAGGATTTAATAATGGGGTGAAGAGGTGAGACCTGTGGCTTGAGCCACCTCCACCCTGTTCATTGCTATAAGTAGCTGCCCAGTCTAAGGCTGGACTTACAAAATTCTGATGTGCTTCTAAGCCTTAAATAAAGGGAGACATTTAAGTCACAGTTCCTTCAACTAGGTCGCCTGAGTCCCACAATCTATGAGTTCTTGTGACGATTTAAAGCGAATTGGATCTTGTTGTCTAACGTTTGTAGGAGGGGAATTTTCAGGGGAACTGTTTTTGACCCAGTGCTGCCATTTAATGTCCATCAGTGTGTTTGCACTGGGTCAAGTACTAGTCACTCTTTTATGTAGATGAGGAAAGGAGCGAGACAAACATCAAGTGCATCAGTTACATTCCATCCTCCAGTGGCACTGCAGCACCCTGGTGGACTGAGGTTTCTCCTCCCAGTAGGACAATGGCAGGGGTCACCAGAGCAGGGTAGCCAGACATGCCAAGCTAGAAACAACATATGCCAGGTAGCCGAAATACCTTCCTCCTTGTTAGCTAATTCAGTTCCCTAAAAGAACACCATCTCTCATACGATTATAATAATTGATCAGCAAGTTTCTAAACAGTACCACTTTGCTTTAATTTGATCTGTAGTTTTGTTTTTCTTACATAAAACAGTACATAAATAAAGTATTTATATGCTTTCAGATATATAAAAAAGTCCATTTTCTGTTTGTACATACTTTAGTAATATAGTAAACAAAAATAATGTGTCTGCAATCAGAATGAAAGTTCACTTTTCTTTAACGCCATAATTGTCAACCTATGGGTCACTACCCCTTATGGTGGTGTTCAAACAACCCTTTCACAGGGGTTGCCTAAGACCATCAGAAAACACAGATATTTCTATTGTGACTCAGTATTATATTGTGACAGTAGCAAAATTGCAGTTAGGAAGTAGCAACGAAAATAATTTTGTGGTTGGGGGTCACCACATCAAGAGGAACTATGTTAAAGGGTGGCAGCGTTAGGAAGGTTGAGAACCACTGCTCTAGAGTGGTCGGCCTGTCCCTCACGCTTAGGAAACAGTGTTTGAGGAAAGTGTATTTTAGATTCTTTTAGAAGGGTTGAGAGGTATACTCATCCTCACTTTGCAGTCACAATCAGTACAACAAACGGCCTTGACTTTGAGTGGTTTGGAGTAGGGCTTTTAGAGCTTGTTTTGGTTTTGAAGCTCTCAGAGCATGACCAGGAGGAAAGTGCCGACTTGGTCCTCACCAAACTGAGACTGTCATGCCTGGCAGGCTGGCATCCTAGGAAGATAGCTTCTGCTTTGGTTTCACCATATACCCAATATACCATATACCATATAGCAATCCCTAAAAAGAAGGAAAACAAACACAACTTTCTGAAAATAGAGACAGCGGATGGGAGGGCATTTCCATCCTTTGAATATGAGCTCTTGCAGTCATCTCAAGGACTCGTGTCTAATTCATACAGACGGGGAATCGAACCTGTGTTTAGCTTTTGCTGCACATTATCTGCTTCATTTAGGAAGCAGGGTTGGTAAAACGCTGAGTTGCTGGGTTCAGAAACAGATCCCAGGAAGAATGGGGGATACCAGGATTTGAGACATGAGGTTCATCCCTAAATAAAAGAAGAGAATGAGGGGAACTGAGGAAGAGGATGGGGATGGAGAAAAAGGGGGTGCCAAGAGGAGAAAAGAGTGTTTCTCATCTAGAAGTTTTCAAGAGCCTCATGGGCAGGAAGACTGGAAGGGTGGGGAAGTGGGCAAAAGTCATCTTCACGCGAGGTTTCAGAACAGAGAATTTAGTAGACAGAACAAGACCCAGGCCAGCCCTAAAAGGGGACAATGCGAATATAAATGCTGACATTTAGCCTGCTTTCTCCTCTTTTCTCGACTTCCCCCATCCTCCTCCTCTATCTGGCTCTTGCTAAAGAAGTTAGAAAATCCCTGAACTAGAACCAGTAGAATTTGAGAGAAGGAGAGGTGTGAGAAAAAAAAGAAGGAAAGCTCCAGTGTATCTTCTATGCACCTGAGTCATGGCCCACCTGCTTTTCCTTATTCCAGCCTGTCACCTTCCCACTCCCCCCCCTGCCCCAGCCTCCCACTCCCATCTGCACCCTACCCCTACTGCCCCACCCCTGCCCCAGCCTCCCACTCCCATCTGCCATCGCTGGCCTTACTTTGTCGCTGGCCTTGCTTTGCTGTCGTATTTATTTACTTACACATCCGTCTCACCTCCCTGGCAGTGAGCATGTGAGTGAGTAACTGCTCACTCTCTTACCATATTCATAGCACTCGGGCATTGTTTGGAACACGTGCTATGTGACTACTGAATAACATCAAATTTCTTCTGAGTCAAATGTCCATTTTTTAATTTAAGAAAAAAATCTATATTTTGTGGCCATCTATTCCTTACTGTGATCTATGTGTGATGTTGGTATTGGAATAAGCCTTAATTATAAATCCTGACAGGAAACTATAATTTATATAGCTATTCTTATAGAGACAGCTCTGTGCATATTTATTTTCTGTGAACTCACAACTACCTGTGGTGGCTTTAATGTGAGTGTCCTGCATGTGCTTGAACACTCGGTCTCCAATGGAGGGGCAATTTGGAATGGTTATAGAACCTTTAAGATTTAAGGCCTGGCTGAGGGGAGTGGACTGTGAGCACAGGCCTTGGGTAACAGCCAGGCCCCCTTCCCACTCTGTCCAAACTTGACTTTCTGATCCCTGACAATATAAACAAGCCACCTCATGTTCCCACTGCCACAGCCAAAAACTGCCCTTGCCGCCATATTGTGCCTGCCCTGAGGGACTATATCCCTTGAACCTGAGGCAGAATGCATCCTTCCTCCCTAGGCTGTTTCTGTCGAGGACTCTGTCAGAGTTAAGTAATTCATGCATCATCTTTTGGAGAGCATGATTAGAGAAAGGAAAGCTCAAAAGAGAGACGTGACAGTAGAGCATTGTGTTGTAGGATAATGATGAAGAAAACAGGCCTCAGAATGGCACTGAGGGCAGTTGACTTGTGTGAGGGTAGATGGCTAGAAAAAGAAAGACCTCTGGAGTAGACTTCTCAGATGCTTTCAGCTTAAAGGAAGGGTCTACTACCAAGGCGAAGATGTGGGCATGTGGGCATGTGGGCAGAGTTCTGTTTCAGGAAGCTAGCAAAGGAGATGAAGCCAAGAGTAGAGTTCAGAGCAGAGGATGTAATTGTAGCATCATATTATAACAATGGTGTGTATAGATGGTATTGAATGCCAGAGGGACAGATGAGTTAAGAGGGTGTGAGAGACAGAAGGGGAAAGGGCCTAGGTCACTCCAACCTTTACAGGTGTGAGAGAAGAGGGAAGGAGTAGAGAAGGAGGCAGAGGCAGCAGAGTGAGAAGGAGAAGGAACATGAAACATTATGGGAGCCAAGATGGTGAATGTTCCAGTGACGTCTACGGAACGCGGTAAGATGTGGATTAAAAGGCAAACACTGCACACACTAGGGTGGAGAGTTCCGAACACTGTCAGCAGCGCTTTGTGCAGCACGGAACCTGCCTGGAGTGTGTTAAATAGGTTGAACAGGGAGCAAAACCATAAGGAACACAACTGTCAGGGGAAGGAGAGACACACCCAGGTTCTCTAACCAGTGAGCTCCACTTAGAAAGAAACGGCATAAGAAACAACATTCACTTGAACAGTCTCATTTTTTCTTTTTTTATTTATTCTTTGTGTCTTTCACATCATGCATCTCCACCCCATTAATTTCCCTGTCCCTTTGTATCCACCTTCTGCCCTTGCAACTTCCCACCAACAAAATAAAATAAAATAAAATTTAAGAGGAAAAAAAAGGGAAGGAAAAACAGTCTCATCATCAGTAAACCCTTTATCTATATATCTTTACTTGCAAGTGTTCATTGCAGAGAGTCATTGGTCTGGTTCTAGGCCTCTGATTTCTGCCATACTCTCGATGCTGGGCCCTCACTGGAACTCTTCTTGGTTGTCCTGCTGTTGCCCTGTGCTGTGGACATCCTGCAGCTTTGGGTCTGCAGTACTGGTTCCTTCATGTGTTCTGCAGATCACAGATGGGGTGTATATTGGGGTGGGCCAACTCATAACCCTGGGTCTGGGCCTGGGTAGTTGCAGGGTTGGTCAGCCCGACAGCTCTCTCTTGTCCTCACCACCAGAGTGAGCTCTCTCTCCTGCATTGCCCTGGCGAGTTCACCCCTTGCAGAGATAAGCAAGGGGTGGCGCCTGTTCTCCTGCTTTCATGCCCTCTCCCATATCTACATCTTCAGCATCAGCTTTACTGTGCTGCCCAGGCGAGGTGTAGGGGCCACTCTCCCAAGAGCTGCAGCTGACAAGGGGCAGGGCCAGATCTCCCACTCTTATGACCATAGGGCCAGCTCTCCCATCTGCCTCTGGCCCGGGGCTGGGGGTTGGGGGTAGGGGGTAGAGAGGGATGAGGGGGTGGGAGTGTGGGGGTAGAGCATCTCTCCCGGCCCATGCTACCACATGACAGAGACAGCTGTCCCATGCTCACAACATTGGGGCTGGCTCACCCACACTTCTGCCAATGGGGTTGGCTCTAGAACAGTCTAATTTTACTAAAATAAACATGAATACACTGATTTCCCCCCCTTCTCAAAGAGCATATGCTCAATGACAGCAAGTATAGAAAGTTTCTCTGAGTCACCAGTGCACAGGATTTCATGCAAAGTAACGGCTCCCCGGAAGCAGTACACAGACTGGAAGCGCTGACCTATTGTGGGGAGAAGGGAGGACGCTACAGTTTTAGGAGAATTCTCAAAGTGACTGTGGTGAACAGGGACATGCTGAACTTCTGCCCTGGGAGGCAGAGTGGGCAGTGAGCTGATGGAATTTCACAGGTGTCTTCTTGTGCCTGTGATTTCATCCAGTGGAGAAAACAGATTTTTATGATTGTGAACCAGTCAGGAACTTTGTCTCCACAAAATAATAGCTCCTGGTCATTTTCACAGAGGACAGAGCACAGTGTGCCCAAAGTTCCCAGAACATAAGCCTGTCAAAGAACATTGCGGCAGTACCATCACCCGCTATAGCCAATCAGGAAGTAGCATTTGCAACTTCACCTAGTGAAGGAATTGACAGACCAAACTTAGGGAACACTCCAGATCAATCCTAGTTTTCTCTGAATGGCAAAATGTTGAAGGGCTTTAAAATCTTCTACTCCAGACTTTTCATATAAAATCTTCTTTTAGAATATCTTTTTATTCTGGGAAACGTGAATTTGGTAAATCTTCTAATGTTCAAACAAGTGAGCAATCTGGTTCCTGTGATTATGAAGTCTTCTCTTCTCTTTTTAAACCTGTCTATCATGGCCTCAAAATAACATTCTTACCTCTTTCTTTTTGTTATTGTAAGGCTGGGTGTGTTGGCTAGTTTTACATCAACTTGACACAGGCTGAAGTCATCTGAGAGGAGGAAGCTTCAATTAAAAAAAATGCCTCCATAAGATCAGGCTGTAGGCAACCCTTTAGAGCATTTTCTTAATTAGTGATTGATGAGGGTGGGCCCAGCCCATTGTGGGTGATGCCATCCCTAGGCTGGTGGTCCTGGATTCTATAAGAAAGCAGGCTGAGCAAGCCATGAGGAGCAAGCCAGTAAACAGCACTCCTTCATGACCTCTGCATCAGCTCCTGCCTCTAGGTCCCTGCCCTGTTTGAGTTCCTGTCCTGACTCCCTTAAATGTTGAACAGCAATATGGAAGTATAAGTCAAATAAACCATTTTCTCCCTCAAGTTGCTTTGGTCATAGTAATTCATCACAGCAAGAGAAACCCTAAGACACTAGAATTAAAAAAATTCTTAAAATTGCATGAAAACTCATCTCTCTTGTGTTAATGCATTTTTTGTAGGAAAGTGTAGCATTCATAGGAGATGGGCTAGAGGCAGAATATATGACCATTGGTAGATGAAGAGTTTAGAGATTCTATCAAAACACTCAACATGTGCAGAGGTCACTTTACACATGTGTTGAGGTGACTAGACAGAGACACACAACAGCAAAGACAAGAGCAGGAAGTAATGGGAAAGAACATCAAATCAGACAACCACAAGTCAAAGGTCTGTTCTTGGCCATACTGCAGCCCTTTTCCATGATCTAAATGTTTTGTGCCTTCACTGAAATGGGTTGTCCCTGTTAGAAACAGAAGGGATCCTAGGCCCTCCCAGTTACCAGGGTTTCTCTGGATGTACTTCAAGGACTCACACAGAAACTGCAGAGCCCTGGAGAGAAAGGGCTGAACCCTGGGCTCCACCTTGCTTTACCCAAAGCAACCCTAGTGTTGTGTATTTAATGTGATGGGATTCCATGGGAGACTTTGAATGAATGAAGGGTTCTAATGCTTACAAACACACAAGGAGAGAGAGAGAAAAGTTTGAAAAACTCCAAATTGAGCTGATGCTAGAGTTCCTTACAGCTTTAAGTTCTTGTTCTGAAATTAATCTATGCCTCAAAATATATGTCTGTAGGCAATGAAAATGCAGTCTGCCCTGAAGAGAATTTCCAAGTTGCTGCACATCAATCATGAGGAATCTGCTGCTAACATGTGGCAAATTCTTTTGTTATTATTGTTGTTTCCCTCCAGTTAATTTACCATCTGCCTCGTCCTCATCAAAACATTAATTTTAGCTTAATCCCCTTTCTTCCTCTCTGGTGGTAAAAGGACCTGACTTACTTTGAAATAAAGCAGAACACAGTTATGCTTTCATATGCAGGGTGGTTTCCATTTGATTATTATAGAACTCCAGAATACCAAAAATAAATTTGGTGATTAAGCTCTCCTCTGAGATTCAAAGTCAATAAACTATTTTCAAATAAAATGTACTAAAATTCATTAAATACATTGAGGAATTACTGTATGCAAGGGGCAGAGCAAGATGTGGTCTAGTGAATGAAACCGGGCAAGACTCTGCTCACAAAGTTGTCTACACTCTTCAATAAGAAGGCAAGTTATCCTATGGGAGTCCAAAAGACAGAGAGGCACCATCAGCCTGAAAAGAGATGAGAAAAGGCCTTAAAGGTTGAGGAACTTTGCTAGGTATGGTATAAGGGAGAGGGTACTTCTGGTGATGAGAATGCTCAACTAAGGAGTTTAGATGTAATATGAAAAGCAACAAAGTAGTTGGAGAATATGTTGCTTTATGGGGATTTAAGTTGAATTAAAATTAAAATATTGTGTAAACAGGAGACAGCACAGACTCAAAGATGAATAGGTAACAGAAGTGCAGGATGCTCCAATGACCCAGGCAAAAAGTGATGGGTAGGCTAATGGCAGTGGGGATATCAAGGGTATGGTTGACGGGAGTTACACTTGGAGCTGACTTCCAAGAACTTAAGAGAATGGCCACAGGTAGATAAAAGAGCAGGCAGGAAGCTATTATAATAGTCTGGAAGGAAGATGGTGGTAGCTTAGGCTAAGGTCATTGGAGAGTAGATGAAGTTATGTTTGTCTAAAAACCATGTAGCAGATAAAACTGGTAGGGGCTGAGTGACAGGTGATGTGGAGATGATGCCACCAAGATAGGCAAGAACAGATGCAGGTAAGTCACGCGTTCAGGGACAGCCATGGGTTTTAAAAGGCGATACAGTAATCATTAAGAGGGGACTCTGTTTGAAATACTTTGAATGTGTGATATTTTGAGAGGAAATTTCAATGGATGAAAAGGACTGTAACATCAATGGGCAAACATGGTAAGCTATACGGGAATTTATCATATCAAAAGAGGAACTAGCACAGGCTTCCATCAGGGAGGTCACTTGGTTATATCTCACAGATAATTATACAGAAAACAAATCTGATACTTAATGTGAACGAATGGGAAATACAAACACATCTTTACTGACTTGGTTTGCAGACTAGTTCTCAATGAACAAGTGATAACTCTTTTGTGATTTTGGCCAGAGGTATTTTCTCTTCATCACATGTTTGAATGTTTAGAACTCTGTAATGTTCTATTTAGTTCAAGTGGTTGGAAGTTGGTTCTTTGGCGCCATTGCCAATAATACAGTTCAACAAAACAAACCCCTAAATAGGGCTTAGTTTTTCTCTTTTTAAACATATCTGATTCTCAGCCCAAACCAAGATCCAATTGCTGTGTCTTATGTGGGAGACAAGTGTAATCGACTGACCACTACTAAAATGACTTCAGCCAGTAGACTCCATGTCCTTCGCCTAACCTGTTTCTCTACTCAGTTGCCCACAGTGCTCCTCACCACCTCTATTATTTATAGGCACTTTCTCTGAACCACATCTCTGTCCCTTCACCAATGGCTTGCTATATTCTCTTTTCTTTCCAGGAACTGAGCCAGGGAGTTTATGTTGTTAACCAGTAATTAAGCAAATTTGAGATAATCTGTGTAATG
>CABHPP010119353.1:0-25720 GCA_902168425.1 Peromyscus attwateri | reverse complement strand
TTTTTGGTTTTTTGAGACAGGGTTTCTCTGTGTAGCTTTGCACCTGTCCTGGATCTCACTCTGTAGACCAGGCTGGCCTTGAACTCACAGAGAACCGCCTGCCTCTGCCTCCCGAGTGCTGGGATTAAAGGCGTGTGCCACCACCGCCCGGCAACGATACTACTTTTTAAATGGATATGACCATTTGAGCCATTCTTGTTTGTACGATTTCTTTCAGCTCTTATGAACCATAACAAATGGAATTTAAATTGTATACAGGATCCTGCAGGAAGCGAAGGGATTCTAGGGAATAGGGAAGTTGAAAACATTCTTTATTTCCAAAAACAGCCGCTACAGTACAGGCTAGAGTTTAGTCTTTTGTTTTGTTTTGGTTTGGTTTGGTTTGGTTTTTCAAGACAGGGTTTCTCTATGTTACAGCCCTAGCTGTCCTGGATCTCACTCCTCTGTAGACCAGGCTGGCCTGGAACTCACAGAGATCCACCTGCCTCTGCCTCCCGAGCCCTGGGATTAAAGGCGTGTGCCACTACCACCCAGTTTAGAGTTTAGTCTACACACACACACACACACACACACACACACACACACACAGATACTTTATTATAGCATTGGAGAT
Organism: Peromyscus attwateri; assembly: GCA_902168425.1. Lineage (NCBI taxonomy): Eukaryota > Metazoa > Chordata > Mammalia > Rodentia > Cricetidae > Peromyscus > Peromyscus attwateri. The sequence continues at coordinate 25,107 of CABHPP010119353.1, read as the reverse complement.
GGGTAAAGAAGGCTTTAATTTCGACTTAGGAAGTCCATGTTAGGCACCACACGTCCTTTTCCACAGCTGCTGTGGAGAGCTGGTCTCCCTTAGCTCACCGCGTTCTTCCTGTAGCTGTCTATTGAAGGCAGACCTGAGGAAGCCTCAGGCAGTGTCAGTGGTGCCTACAGTAGACAGGACAGTGCTGAGTGGAGATAGTGCTTCCCGGATGAGATGACTCGGGACAGGGTCAGAGGTAATAAGTTTCAAACTGGGAGCTGGGAGCTGGCAACTCTCTCTGGTTGTCCTTAGTTGGAGGGAAGCGTGGGTGTGCAGGGCTCTGGCTGTGTGTGCAGCCCTTGCCTGTATGCTCGCTGGAAGCCTGCTGAAGGCTGTTGTGTGGTGAGACACAGCAGAAGGAGGCAGGATGGGGTGCCCTGGGGGTTCGTAGTGCTGTCCAGGATCTGGAGGAGACTCAGTTTAGAGTGCAGAGGAGACAGTTTTGTCCCCAGAGCCCCTTGGCTCTGCAGTCCTCTCCTGACTTTCCCTCAGGAGGGATTCGGGGGTGTGGGTAAGAAGTGTATTGCTTCTTAGCTGGCAAGAGCAAACCAAGTAATGGGCCAGAAATGCTTCTCAGAAACCTCCTCCTTGGATCATCCTATTGAGCACAGAGCTGCTCAGAGGACTTTACTTCTTATATAAACTAGAGTAATGAAGAGTTTGAATGTTCTAGAAGCTCATAGAAAAGATAAGCCTAGATGTGTTTAAAAGCTGATGAGTGAAATTTTCTGACCAGAAGGAGCCTGTGTTTTTGGACCAAGCGATACTTTCTCCAAATAGAATATTTTTAAACATTTCCTGTCAAGGTTTGGGAAACAATTGTTCCTGTCTTAGCTGAGACAATAATTGCTGTTCCTGCTGCCAGGAGAGCAGCAGACAGGTACAACTCCGCCCTCTGATTGCTCTCTTGTCTAGGGGGCCTGACGGGGTGCAGCTGGAGAATGTCAACAATAGTGTTGCCACCGTGACTGGGCTGCAAGTGGGGACCTATGTGTTCACCTTGACCGTCAGAGATGAGAGGAACCTGCAGAGCCAGAGCTCTGTGAACGTCATTGTCAAAGAAGGTGCGTCTTGCTGTGTGTGTGTGTGTGTGTGTGTGTGTGTGTGTGTGTGTGTGTAGCAGCCTCTCTGGGTCTGATAGCCCAGGAATCCACCTCGTCCTGTTCCGGGCAGGACTGATTAGAAGCAGATAAGGCAGCAGACTGGGGAGGGCAGCTGTCATTTTCTACACACTCTCTGAGAGTAACTGTAAGGTGATTTCTTAAACCCCCTTCCTCTCTGCACGCCCTCCCCCAATTCCCCTGCTTCCTCCCTGCATTTCCTTCTCAGATGAATAGTGAAAGTATTGAGTGATTTGTTTTCTTTGCATTTTGAGTTTGTCATCTGCTAAAACTGGGGTTTCGGTGACTCTCTGGCAGCTACAGTGACCCCTGCTGTCCGGGGCTGGGATGACAGTTGCTCTGCAGCTGTCCTGAGTTCTCTATCTGGCTTACATCTGCCTTGCCGTGATGGCCTCACTGGGACTGGTGAGGATTGGGAGAGGCCATGGCTGGTAGTAGAAAATCTACCACATCAGTGGTGACCTCCAGTGTAATGCTGACTAAACTCTAAACTGTGTTAACACCTGGCAAGCCGAGCTTCTGTGCCACAGACTCTGTGGGGCCCTGCTCTAGGGGTCACACTCTTCCTTCTCTTGTGAAGTGGGGGGGGGGGGGGGGATCGGGGCTGAGCAACATTTGAAAGGAGAGGTCATGGTGTTAACTGGCTCTAAGCGACCCTGGCCTTCCTTTCCACTCACTAAATTCCTTGAAAGCAGAGAGCTGCTCCAGAGTCACAGGAAGAAACCATGTTGGCCCCTTTGTGTAGCAACAGGAGAGCCCGGGCGCCTCAGGGGTCTAGTGGCTTTGGCTCTGCCCCTTGGACAAGCACTAAACAGCTCTCCACTTAAGGTCCTTCCAGTGCTAGCCCCTCATCAGCAGCACGAGCGCATCTTCTTTCCCAGAAAGTCCCATTATGTCAATGCTGTCTCCTTGGTTAGAAATCAACAAGCCGCCAGTAGCCAAGATCACTGGGAACGTGGTGGTCACCCTGCCCACAAGCACCGCAGAGCTGGATGGCTCCAGGTCCTCGGATGACAAAGGGATAGTCAGCTACCTGTGGACTCGAGATGAGGCGAGCCCAGCTGCAGGGGTGAGTGGGCCAGGAGTGGGGGTACTGTGTAAAGTCAGGGTAAGGGTGGGTGAAGAGGGCGATCCTACCCTCCAGTATCTGTTTAACCATGAAGCCCCTGGATTGTGCTCTGGAATCAGGGAGTCAAATGTCATCCTATGGGTCATCCTACAAACTGGTGTGCACAGTGGCTTCTATCTCTTGACCCCTGGAGCTGTGGAGGGCGGTGCTGTGGCTGGTCCACAGCAGAGCTGTGTGGCTCAAGCAGGCGCTTACTCCAAGAAAGGAGTGGAATCCATCTTGTTCACCCCCACAGGAGGTGCTGAATCACTCTGACCATCACCCTGTCCTCTTCCTCTCCAACCTGGTTGAGGGAACCTATACGTTTCACCTGAAAGTGACGGATGCCAAGGGTGAGAGTGACACAGACCGGAGCACCGTGGAAGTGAAGCCTGGTGAGCTCATGGGCCAGCTCAGTGGGCAGGCCTCTGTCCTGACAGCAGGTCCAGCCCTCACTGCCGGCACCCTCCCACCCAGCCCTACTCACCGCAGCCAGACCCCTAACCTCAGAGAGGGCAGGCAGGCTTGCTGAGAGTCACACAGCAGTGTGTCATGTCAGATAGACCTTGTGTCCCAGCTCAGTACCTTCTCCTTTGCACACGACCGAGGAGAGCGGGCTCAGGGAACCATGGGAATCTGAGCACAGGAATGGTTTGAGTCATGATGTCTCATCAGCACCCAAATACAGAAAACAACTTATTTTTGTAAGTTAAGCCTTGGGCTTTATCTGACAATCCAGGAAGGTAAAATAATGTCCTGCACACTTCTCAGATTTTCAGAAATAAATGTCCTTAAATAGAAGCTTGCTTTTGTGATGTTGGTGGCTGCACTAGTGATAGGAAGGATGGCCCCTAGTAGAGATGTTAGCTCTTTACCCTTGGCCAGCCTCAGGCATGGCTCTGAGGTAAGGGTCTTCCAGTCCTTGCCTTGCCCCTAGGAAGAACAGTGGCTGAAACAAACAGGGTCTCATGTGTGTTCAAAATCAGGCTACAGGTAATGCGCCCTGGCTCTTCCATCCAAGTCTGCAGGCAAGGTTTTCTGAGCAATCCATGGTTGCTTCAGATGTGCTCAGCAAGCAGAACCATGTCCAGGTTCTAGAGGTCTGGCACTGAGGTCATTTCCTGGCTACCTGGACTTGCCCTGTGTTTGCCAATTTCACACCACTGTTAGGACGGTCGGGGGTGTATTCCTCCCACCCCCCATATTTCTAAACAAAGTATAGCATATCCCTGGAAGTCAAGTGGGGTCAGGGGAGACTGTGGACACAGTTATCTGGAGAGCTCAGCTGGGCCTGTCAGACAGGGCCTGTGAAACAAAGGCCATCCTGTCTTCCTCCTGGTTTGTGCCTCACCCTGGAACTTGTGTGGCAGTGGCAGTGGCAGTGGCACTTTCCCAGCCAGCTCCTGATGGCTTTCCTAGGGGATCACGCCTCTTATTTCCCGCTTGTCTGACTGCTTTCACCATTCCCTCCACAGTGACAGGTCTGTTTTAACTCTCCCACTTCTGAAACCATGACTGATCCTTGTGCTTTCCAGACCCCAGGAAAAGCAACCTGGTGGAGATCATCTTGGATGTGAACGTCAGCCAGCTGACAGAGAGGCTGAAGGGGATGTTCATTCGCCAGATTGGGGTCCTCCTGGGGGTGCTGGATTCCGACATCATTGTGCAAAAGATTCAGCCATACACGGAGCAGAGGTAACTGGGCAATGAATGTGGGGAGCAAAGGAAAGCCAGGGGTCCCCAGGCTTCCCAGCTGAGCAGCAGTGGGGTGAGATGGAGAGGGGTGGGTACTTTGATGAGAAACTACTCACAAGTCTGTCTTGTCAATCAGGCCTCAGGCCCCGTGGTAGAAAGTCAAACAGGCTCTGGAAACAAGGTCAAAAGAGATCCTTATGTTTATAAGCTACAGTCTGAAAAGGGAGATAACAATGTTTATGTTCTCACTGCCCAGCAGGGTGGCACAACCAGAGTGGTTGGTTCTCCCAGGAGAGCTGGAGGAGGAGGTAGCCCAGAGATGTTCAGTTTCCTTGCCCAGCTTATGAGAATTAAGAGATTCAGAGGGGAAGCAGCATGAGCTGCAGCCCATGGTGGGATGGCACAGGCTTCTGGAAGGCTTTTGGGATTGCGTTAGGTAGCCCCAGGATGTGGGCAAAGGTAAGGCCAGTGGAGACCGAGAGACTTGCGTCCAGAAGCACTCAGGTTAGGTTGTTTTAAAAGCAAGGAAATCCCATTTTAGGTTTGTCTTCAGGGAGATGAATACTGTGGAGGCTAAAGAGGTCGGAGAGGAGCAGTTGGGAGCTCCTGGGCCTGTCCAGCAGCAAGTCAAGAGTGCTTGTTAAGGTGGTGAGAAGAATGAGGCACCGTGAGGGTGGTGCTGTGCCTTGCTCAGCGAGTGATGAAGGAGATGAAGGAGATGAAGGTGAGCAAGGCTAGGCAGGTAATTCAGGCCATGGGCTAAGATTAGGGAGGAAGGAGCTCACTTGACTATTAGATTTGGGGTGACTTTTTCCCTCATGTCTTTGAACCCCTGAACTTCTTGCCTCCAGACTTTTTGAAAGGTAGGATTATAGTTGATGTTTTGGTTAGGGCTTCTATTGCTGTGAAGAGACATCATGACCGCCACAACTCTTATAAAGGAAAACATTTAATTGGGGCTGGTAACAGTTTCAGAGGTTTAGTCCATTATCATCATGGCAACATTCAGGCAGACAAGGAGCTGAGAATTCTACATTTTGATCCACAGGCAGCAAAAGCAACTGTGTCATACTGAGTATAGCTTGAGCAAAGCCCACCCCTACAGTGACATATTTCTTCCAACAAGGCTATACCTACTACAACAAAGTCACAGCTTCTAATAGTGCCACTTCCTAGGCCATTTTCTTTCAAACCACCACATTCCACTCCCTGGTTCCCATAGGCTTGTAGCCGCTATATCATAATGCAAAAATGCAGTCAGTCCAACTTCAAAAGTCCCCATTGTCTATAACAGTCTCAAACTTATTTAAAAGTCTAAAGTTCCAAGTCTCTTCCGACATTCATGCAATCTTTTAACTGTGTTCCCCTGTAAAATCAAAATAAAAAAAGCAGATCACATACTTCCAACATATAGTGGCACAAGATATACATTATCATTTCAAAACATAGGGAAGGGAACATAGTGAGGAAATACTGGACCAAAGCAAGACTGAAAACCATCTGGGCAAATTCCAAACTCTGCATCTCCATGTCTGATGTCAAAATGCTCTTCAGATCTCCAACTCCTTTCAGCTTTGTTGACTGCAACACACTTCTTTCTCTTGGGCTGGTTCCACTCCCTTGGCAGTATCTCCTTGGCTCTGGCATCTCTAATATCTTGGGGTCTCCAAGGCAATCCAGGCTTCAACTTTACAGTTTCACGCAATGGCTTCCTAGGCCTCCATTCAGGGACACCCCTGACACACGCCTGGCCTCAGCAGCTTTCCTTAGTCACAAAGGAAGATTCCATAACCCCTTTCTCCTATCCTTGCCTCTAAAGTCAAAACCACATGGCTGAAGCTGCCAAGTTCTCTTGCTTGCTGGGGCTCAAACATAGCCTCCTTGTTCAATTACATCTTCACCAGCTTTCTGTTTTCAATGGTTTTCTTCACTGCCTAAGCTTGGCTGTTCCAGAACTTGCTCTGTAGTCCAGCCTGGCCTCAAACCCAGAGATCCCCAGCTTCTGCCTTCTGAGTGCTGGGAGTAAAGGTGTGCACCACCACACCTGACTCTAAGTTTTTCTTTCATTCCTTTTCACAAATTAGAAGCTTAGCTGGGTGGGGTCTTGTCATAAGGTCACACTCCCTTTGTTCTATGTAACATCAGGCTTTTCTTTCTTTTTTTTTTTTGGAGCTGAGGATCGAACCCTGGGCCTTGTGCTTTATAGGCAAGCGCTCTACCACTGAGCTAAATCCCCAACCCCCAGGCTTTTCTTTAAACTATTCATCTTGAACACAGGACTTAGCTCCATTCCACTTCCTGGTGCCCCCTTTACTCCTCAAATTGTACATTTTGTATTTTTCCTTTCTCAGCTTGCTCCTTTTCATTATAGATCTTCATAGAGTGAACACTAATATAACCCCACAAAAGCGTCAATACTAGGCCGGGCGGTGGTGGCGCACGCCTTTAATCCCAGCACTCGGGAGGCAGAGCCAGGTGGATCTCTGTGAGTTCGAGGCCAGACTGGTCTCCAAAGCGAGTTCCAGGAAAGGCGCAAAGCTACACAGAGAAACCCTCTCTCTAAAAAACAAAAAAAAAAAAAAAAAAAAGAGTCAATACTAGGCTGTTTTGCTATTTCCTCTGCAGATGGAGTTAATCCAAAACTCTTCAATTTAGCCTCAGGCAAACTTTTTGGACAAGAGCAAAAAGTAGCCATGTTCTTTGCCAAAATATCACAAGAACAGACTCTAGGTCACATACTAACATTCTTCTTCTCTGAAACCTCTTGAGCCAGGCACCTACAGTTCAAATCACCCTCAGCACCACTGTATCCCATGCTTCTACTAGGATGGCCTATTAAGCCCCACTTAAAGTGTTCAACTGCTTTTGTAGTCCAGAGGCCCAAAGTGTTCCATGTTCCTCCAAACAAAAACATGGTCAGGGAAATCACAGCAATACCCCACTCCTGGTACCAACTTCTGTCTATTGCTGTGAAGAGACATCATGACCATCACAACTCTTATATAGGAAAACAGTTAATTGGGGCAGGCTTACAGTTTGGGAGGTTTAGTCCATTATCTTCACAGTGGTGTGCAGACAGACAACCTGAGAATTCTACATCTTGATGTGCAACTATGTGTCACACTGAGTATAGCTGGAGAAAAGGAGACCTCAAAGCTCACTTCCACAGTGATACACTTCCTCCAACAAGGCTATACCTACTACAGCAAAGTCACACCTCCTAATAGTGCCATTTCCTATGGGGGTCATTTTCTTTCAGATCACCACAGTTGGGAACCTGGGGATGAGGAGGAAAAATAAAAATATAAACAAAGCCCACAAAGAGTAGGAATCAAAGCCAGAAAGATGCAGGATGACACTGGGACATGTCAAGGGGGTGGGGTGACGGCAGAGCTCCGGAGCCCATAGCATTTAATGGGAAAACGGGAGGAAATGGCAAACCTGGGAAGCGCCACAGGGAGGGTGACTGGCAGCTAGGCATGATCTGGTGGTGGGGCTGCCAGCAGTACAGTGAGAACACAAAATTAGCACAAGGAGTGTGCTCTGCAGGTTGCCAAAAAGACAAGACGCTGTTACACAGAAGTCTGCATAGAAACCTCTCTGCAGAAGCTCCTGCTGGCTGGAAGATGGAGACTGGATACAGACTCACCTTTTAAAGATACAAGCCCTCAGCCTTTTGTTGCCTGGGGCACAGTGCCAGTCTAGGGAACTGGCTGTGGGGAGAGGTGTTGGACTTGGCGCTGGTGATCCTGGGTTCTGTTGTATCTATGTGACGGGTACAGGGAGAGGCATCCTGAGCTTGGGAGCAGAGGTGAGGGATGGGGGGGGATGCTAACTTTAAGCAGCATTGGAGTCAGAGCTAAGATTGAGGCATCAGAGAGAGCAGTCAGTCCAACTTCTGATGATAGTCACCTGCAGTTTTAATAAGGCCCAGGCCTCATCCTAAGATATTCTGACTCAAGGGGCGCTGCGGGCTGCAGAAGTGTGAAGCATGAATTCAGCTGACGATGGCAAAGCTAACACCAGGGAGACGCCAAGGGCCTTCCAGAGGACAAAGCCAAGAAAGGAGTCCTGGTGATACTGTCTCTTGAATATTAAGCTGTTTTCCTGCGATGAATTTCTTGTGTGCTATTGTAGATTTTCCATTCCTAGAACAGTGTGGATTGATCATTCTTTGGGCATAGTTTTTCCATATATAACTAAGGTATTTGGGTAACAGTCACACAGGCAAGGTTTCCTTCTTCCAGGCTTTTTGCTTCTTCTTTTTTAGCATTAGAATCAGATATCTCCTTTAGCAAACATCCAAGGCCAGGGCCAGCTCCAGACAAAAGCATTTTATCTGAGATACCTCTCAAATATCCAAGGACAAATGACAGACAGAATAAGCATTCCAGACCACCTGCTAGTCTCCTGAATTAAGGTAAATATCCATACAGAGACACCACCTAGGCCAGGTGGATGTTAGGTACATTTCTTGTGCAAATTAAGCTCAGATCCTGCTTCCTTACACAGCCTTAGTGGTATCTCTAGATTTCCCTTTTGACATTGAACTTAGAACAAAAGGGCTTTTTGTACACCAGGTACATCAAGATGTGACACAGCTGCCTAGCTACCCCCACCCTGCCAGAAAACAGCCCAGCCGAGTTACACTGAGACCGTTAAAGCCCTAAAGAAATGTAGGCAGTTTTATTTTACTCATGATTTGTACTAACATTGTAGACTCCTAACGTTTTATCTAACCACTTCTAGGAATGTAGTTTGAGCACATAAGTTCCCTTTTCTGATCTATTAACCGAGTTTAGCACTTAGTTGGCCCCACCTCCTTTGACCACTCCCTTTGGGTTGTAAAAGAAAGCCTGACAGTCACTGCCTGAGGAAAACTCTCACCTGCCTTTATGACGCTGTAAGAATTCAAGCCTTGTGACCTTGCTTTGGCCAGAGAATTGCTGCTTTGTGTGGGTATATAACTGAAAACCTCAGAGACTAGAGAGGACTAGAAGAGGGGACCAGAGGAATGAGGTGGAGGATGGGGAAGAACTAGATGGGAGAATTCAGATAGAATTTAGAGTGTACAGCAGAAAAATGTAGAGAGACATCCTGCAAGAAAGGAGCTAAGTATGAGAACAGAATTGAAGCTATTGTAGATAGATTTTGACTTAGAAGAATAAAGTGTATGGACTAGGAGTATCGTGTACGTAGATTCAATCGAGTATCCCTCAGATTAATCTGCCGCTGGTAGCATCTCTTCTGGAACACTGGGAGAAGACTATATAGAGAGGCTGGACCCCAATAGACTTGGTTAGGGTGGGACTGGACCTCTGCAGTGTATAAGCTTCCAGGGAATCTGATCCAGTTGACTGGGTCAGTGACATGATTAGAACATTTTCTTTCTTTTTGAATTTCTCATCTATATGCATGTGCTGTGAGTGCAGGTGCCGGCAGAACCAGAGGTATCAGATCCCTCTGGAGCTCAAGTTACAGTCAGTAGTGAGCTGCCTCCCATGGGTGCTGGGAATCAAACTCCTCTATAAGAGCAGTGTGCATTCTTAACCATTGAGCCATTTCTCCAGCCCTAGGACTCTTTTGTTTAAGCAAGCAAACAAACAAACAAACAAACAACTCAACCACTAACAATAAAAAGCTGTGCTCAGTGTCTAGGGAGCAGACTAGGGCAAACACCTGCTTATATCATCCAAGTTGTTGGGAACTAGCTGGGTAGAAGTGTTCATGCCATCATTGCAGGTGGGCAGAGGTGAGGATTTCAGGAGGGGCTCTGTCTCCAGCCTTCCACACCAGTGGGTATCCTGGGAAGCATGGGAACTACTTCTTCCCTCAACCTGCTGATTACCCGTGAAAACTCTAGTACTCAGTTTATAGCACTGGTGCTGAGGGTTAAATGTGACCGTATGGGCCCAAGAGGTGGCTCAGTAGGTAAAAGAGATTGCCGCTAAACTTGATGACCTGAGTTCAATCCCTATGACTCACATGATGGAAAGAGAGAACCAGTTTCCACAAGTTGCCCTTTGAGCTCCACACACATCCACACACAAATTAGTGTAGTAAAAATTTTAATAAGGTATTTGTGTAAATCATAACATGTAGTGCTCGATCAGTAATGGTTTGGTTTGCTTTTCATTTTGAGACAGGGTCTCACTATGTAGACCCTCCTCTGACCTGTAAAATGCTATGTAGACTAGAATTCACAGAGGTCCACCTGCTAGGATTAAAGGTATGTGTCACCACCCTGGCTATTACTTATTACCGCAAGTTTATTTCGAGACATGCTGGATTGAGGCATCTCTGGAAGATCTGGGGTCTCTAATCTCAGCAAGTTTCTGCTGACACAAATTAGTCGCTATTGGTCCTGTGGGAAAGGAGATAAAGATGTGAGGGTTATTGGTAGAGACAAAAATAAAAGCTGTACACATGGATGAAGTGGTAAGAAATGAATCCCCATTTTTATGTGAAGGTTGAGTCGGGTCTGGAATTTGCAGGGCCCCATTGTTAGCCTCACTTTGTAGTAGCTTCTAGTCAGTGACAGTACAGCCCCAACTTTACGTCATGTCATACTTGGACGATGCTGCAATACTTTCAGATAGTTTGTCCTGGAAGCAGCTGGGCCAGGGCCTCTGGGATACTTAGGCACCTCAGCCACCCTACACGCTAAGGGGTCAATAGCTTGGGCATACCTATAAATCCACATGGCCCGCTGATTAGGAAGGTTTGCTTTGTGACACTAAGGAGCAGGCCATCAGAGATGAAGGTTAAGGCAGAGGGAACAGACCCGAGTTCAGATGACAGACAGAAAACAGACTCTGGGCTTGGAGTGATGTCACTTCAGACCCCACTGTGTAGGGTCTATTTGCTTCACAGTAACAGTTGTTTGGCTTATGGGCCATCTTTCTAGCAGTTTGCAAAGTGCTGTGGTTTGCTTTATTAATAACCCAGGCACAAACCCAGCTCTGCTGTGGTCTTAGCTAGCAAAGGCTGGTCGCAGGGATAGGGTGTCATGGAACCCTACTCTTCTCTCCCTCCTGCTGGCTGTTTGGACCAGATTCTCTGGTAGTCAGGGTATTTTGAAAAGTGTAAGCTTTAGGGTCTTATGTAACAGGGTGGGGATCTGGCTCTGCTGTAACTGTGTGACCCTGGGCAAGTGAGTCAGCTCCTCTGGGCCCATGCTGTCCTCTGTAACATGAAGGTGGGACAGACAGCATCTTTCTCACTGGCCTGTTGTGCAGTGCATATCGCCACAGGCTGAGCAAGCACTGTGTCTCACAGATACAAGATGTTTAGTGGATGAGGCTGTGGCTGCTACTGAGGACCACTCCAGCACACTCACTGTTATCTGTCTCTACAGCACCAAGATGTTATTTTTTGTTCAGAACGAGCCTCCCCACCAACTCTTCAAAGGCCATGAGGTGGCAGCCATGCTCAAGAGTGAGCTGCGGAAGCAGAAGGCTGACTTCCTGATATTCAGAGCCCTGGAAATCAACACTGTCAGTGAGTCTGGGAAGCTGGGAGCGAAACCCTGCTGCAAACAACCTTTCACCAGGAGATTCTTACCCCAGGGCCCACAGGCCCCTGACAGTGCTCAGGGGAACTGTGAGCCTGAGTAAGAAAATAATTATATCTTTAGTTTTTATCCAACCTTGCCTCCAAATTCACCATCACCCTCAGGTTTGAAGGCAGGCAGTATTAACAGAGCTGGTGACTCTGAGGCCAAGGAACTGAGAGTTAGTTGGCCTCACACTGCACGGCAAGAGCATTCACACCCGGCACTGCTGCGGGATTAGCTGTTGTTGGACCCACCATGGAGCCTCCTCCTTAATGTTTTCATAGAGACACATCAAGATGGGTGGTGTTGGCACACGCCTTTAATCCCAGCACTCGGGAGGCAGAGCCAGGCAGAGATCTCTGTGAGTTTGAGGCCAGCCTGGTCTACAGAGTGAGATCCAGGACAGGCACCAAAGCTACACAGAGAAACCACGTCTCAAAAAACCAAAAAATAAAATAATAAAATAAAATAAAATAAATAAAGTGAAATAGATACACATCTACTGTAGAAAATTTAGGCTCTTAAAGATTTCAAAATTAATCTAATATTTTATGTATTATTTCTGGAATTACATTACTCTGAAGAGGAGGCATGCAGGATTGCAGGTCACTGGTATAGACAGCAAGGGAGACTCGTGGGAGCTGTTTGACCAGGGTCTGGCACCTGCCTATCACATGAAGCCACCATGACCAAGGGACTTGAGTTTTCATGAGCTCTGGAGCTGGTTGTCCTCCTGGCTCTGACTTCTCCCTCTTTCCTGCTACCTTCAGCATGTCAGCTGAACTGTTCTGACCATGGCCACTGTGACTCGTTCACCAAGCGCTGTATCTGTGACCCATTTTGGATGGAGAATTTTATCAAGGTGCAGCTGAGGGATGGAGACAGCAACTGTGGTGAGTGTGTGGCTTTGTGCCAGCCAGCTTGGCTGCAGAACGGTGGTGTGCTGCGGGGGTAGGTGGTGTTCAAGGCAGATGAGCAGGCAGGAGAACTCTGCATTTTCTGTTTGCAGAGGACTCTTTCCTCCCTTCCTCCACACTTGCTGAATGTCAGCAGAGGGTTCTGGAGCAGGCAGAGCAGCTGCACGCTGTGGCCTCATGGAAACCCACATTCCCCATCTTAAAGTTGTGTCCCTGCACACAGCGCAGGGCCCAGAGCACTGCTGGAGCGGGGCCTGGGACACAGGGGCGTTTTAGAAGCTTGCGAGCTTCCACTCACTCTCCCCAGGGAGCCAGGCACAGTCTACCCATGGTGAAGCCACCACTTTTTCTCTTTGCAGAATGGAGTGTGCTGTATGTGATTATCGCGACCTTTGTTATTGTTGTTGCCTTGGGAATCCTGTCTTGGACTACTATCTGTTGTTGCAAGAGGTAAGGGGTGTAGAAGCACTGTCCTCATTTAAGGGGTGTCACTACCGAGACTTGCAAGGTGGGGACCCTGGTGGGGGTGTGGCTGGGTGCATGTCCTTTGAAGTGCTATGACCCATCCTCACACCTGGACACACTTACAGACTTGAGTTCATGATTGGTAGTTCTTGTTTGTCTCTTTGTTTTTACTTGAGACAGCCTACCTAGCTACATTAATTATTTTATGGTTATATTTATTGTTTTTCATTGTTAAAGCATGACTTCAAGAGCATAGCTCAGTGGTAGAACACTTGCCTGGCATGTTCCAGACTTTAATGTACTTTGCTAGTAACTGAACCAAAGGTATGATTTTTGTGTGTCATGATAACGTTCAGAAGGCATTATCTTTTTTATACCACCAACAGCCTTCTCCCAATCCACACATAAGGAAACCCAGGCTTAACATAATCACCTGTCTGAGGGCAGTTTGAGAGGGGTGGGACTGACATATTGCCTTATTTTAAAAAGTGTAGTTTTTAAAACCCCCCAGCAGCCAGATAACCCATCAGCAGCTCCACGTTACACTGCTTCTCCCCCTCACCCCTCCAACCTTGCTGTTGTCTCTATGCTTTCTAACCAGCCGTCCTGATGCACCTTGTGTTGTAAGCCCACCCCAAGGTGGCCACAGCTCCCTTGATTTCTCAGGTTACCCCCTGCTCTGGCTGAGAATGAGGAAAGGTACTGTGCACGTGCAGCTCAGCCTCACAGACCTCCTTCCTGAGCAGAGACAGGGGTTGTGTTTTTTAGGCAAAAAGGAAAACCCAAGAGGAAAAGCAGATACAAGATCCTGGATGCCACCGATCAGGAAAGCCTGGAGCTGAAGCCGACCTCCCGAGCAGGTAGGACTCTGGGAGCTGGTGCTGAGGGGCCAGACTGAGTGCTCATTCCCCATGTTCCTTCCCCCTCATGCTCCTTCGCCTGCTCACCTCAGGTTTGCTTCTTGCTCAGTGTCCCTGTGTCAGGGTCAGTGGCCTCAATCTCTTGAACCTGAGTAGTCTGTCCCTTCTAGGCAGAGACCAGGTCATAACTTGCTTTTCCTCTAACCTCCTACCCCGTCCCTCTCATTAGGCACATCCCCAGCTGTTTCCTGGTATCTGTGGGTGCTGGGTAGTCAGGTGCCTCCCACTAGGACCCCTGCCTGCTACACAAGCCCGTCCTGGACTGAGCATTGGGGCCAGAAGAGTTAGGGTGCATCATGGGCCTCTCTCCCTTGAGGCTGATTATTAGATGGGGTTCTCTCATGAGGGCCACAGGACAGGTCATCTGTCTGTGGGCGCCACTCTCCACGTAAGCCACTTCTAAACTGTTTTTACAGAAAACATTTATTAAATACCATCTGCTTAAAGCTTTGTGTTAGAAGAGGCTGTGCTGGAGACAGGCCTAAGACCTTTTGCCCTCAGAGAAGAAATAACTACAGAGAATGAGTGTTCACGAGCAACTGAGCTCTGCACCTAGGCAGCTCCATTGTGAGCACTGGGCCTGAAGTGAACCTCGGTTGTCAGAGCAGCGCTCGGGACACTCCCCCAAAACAAGTAATGTGTGTAACAAGCTTCCATAGTGGCCAGCGTGACCCCCATCACTTTACCCCTGACCATGTTTCCTTCTAAACTCTTTTCCTGGCTTGGTTACTGGCCTCTGTGTCTATTTACTTTCAGGGGACATCCATCTTGTTCATCTCCAATCTGTTCTGATCAGGTTCTGCTGCTTCATGTTCAGAAAGTTTATTTCTTACCCCATTTACCCTTCCAAAATCACACTCACAGCTATCAAGAATGATAGTGAAAAGTCTTAATGAAGGAGTACATGGAAGGCCTGAGATGCTTAGCACGTAAAGGTGCAGTGGTAAAGGCACCGGCCACCAATTTTGATAACCTGCATTTAGGCCCCAGGACCCACCTAGTGAAAGGAGTGTGTAAGCGTGCATACTCTCACATACTCAGAGCAGGGAAGCAGAAAGGGAAGAATGAGAGAGATAGTTTAAAAATTAAAAAAGTAACAGTGAAGCTGGGTGTGAAGGATGAGTAGCATCAAATCTGTCAACAGCACTGCAGACAGAGACAACTTGGTGAGGCCACACTGCTTGGAGGGGCAGAGTGCATTTAGGGAGGTGGGTGAAAGTTATATACACTGGCCAAGCGAGCCAGAGTGAGTGATCCAAGGCTGGATAGGTGAGCAGGTCTTTGCTGGGGTGCCCTCTAAGGGTAGTGGGGTGTCCTACCTGGGCTGAGGACTGAGCATCTGTCTGGGTGATAACAAGATGCTGTAAGTACAGTGAGCCCAGCCTGCTACATGCTGTCACTCAAGGAGAAGCTGCAGGCAGGGAGGCTGGTCTGAGTGGTGACAGTGCAGAGGAGCAGACTGGGTCAAGGCTGAGTCCTACCTAGCTGCTGATAGAATCAGGACAGCTGTTACCAGGACTGTTAGGCAAGAGAATGGTCAGGACTGAACGATGGGATTCTACTTGCCAGTGAGGATCAGCACTCCAAAAGTGGATCACAGCCATAAAGAGGCCCCGGCACTCAAGATGGGCTGCGGAGGGGAAACGCTGTCCTAAGTCACAACTCCAGAGACCCTAGCAGCTGCCTGCAGGGCTGACAGAATGGGGATGGCTGTAGAGGTAGGGTGGGGAAACTGCCCTATGGATTTTTGAAGCCTTTTTCAAAATTGAGTCACAAAAGATAACCTGAGGCCGGGCGGTGGTGGCGTACACCTTTAATCACAGCACTCAGCCAGGCGAATCTCTGTGAGTTCAAGGCCAGCCTGATCTAGAGAGCGAGATCCAGGACAGGCACCAAAACTACACAGAGAAACCCTGTCTCGAAAAACCAAAAAAAAAAAAAAAAAACCAAAAGACAAAAACAAACAAACAAACAAACAAACAAACAAACAAACAAACAAAAAACAAAGATAACCTGAGAAGGTGGACAGAGGGCCAGGACTCACCAGACTGCATGCAGGGCAGGGCCTGGTGGTGAAATTCCTAGGAGTAGGGAGTGTCATGAAGGGGAGCTGCAGGGGTGAGGTGCTGACAGCAGCAGGTGTACATCTGCTTTTGTTCCTTCTATTACAGCAGACTGAACCAAATGAAAATTTTTTTTTTTGAGACAGGGTTTCTCTGTGTAGCTCTGGCTGTCCTGGATCTCGCTCTGAGACCTGACTGGCCTCAACTCACAGAGATCCGCCTGCTTCTGCCTCCTGAGTGCTGGGATTAAAGATGTGGGCCACCACCGCCTGGTCAAAATTACTTTTTACCACCCACAAAAGTGGCAATTCTCTGTGGCTCAACCTAGTTTGCCAGAAAATTGGAAATACAGCATGTGGAGTCTTTGTAAGGGAACACACCTAAGAAATCAGCCCCTGGCCCTCCCTTGGTGCTACCATCCAGGCAGAGCCCAAGTTAATAGTATCTTAGAGTCGGACTGCAAATGGTGCCATGTGCTGGGCTGCTTTCGCCCACGTTCCTTACAGTACATCTGCACCTAGTCATTTACTGACAGGTATATATTTACTGATCAGTTATACTGTTCATCACTGAGTGTTTTAGAGTGCGCGCGCACGCACACACACACACACACACGGGTCTCTTATTGCATTGAGTGCAGACTCAGAACTGTTGAGTCCCAGCGAAGTGTGTTCAGTTTTCACTGACTGTCGCCCCTTGTCATTTTCTTTTTTCTTTTCTTTTCTTTCTTTCTTTTTTTTTTTTTTTTGGTTTTTCGAGACAGGGTTTCTCTTTGTAGCTTTGCGCCTTTCCTGGAGCTCACTTGGTAGCCCAGGCTGGCCTCGAACTCACAGAGATCCACCTGGCTCTGCCTCCCAAGTGCTGGGATTAAAGGCGTGCGCCACCACCACCCGACCCTTGTCATTTTCAGTGGGTGAAGTAAATGAGCAGGAGCTGTGGCAGACCAGTGCTGGGTGAGAGGTGGGGCTGCACAGCCAGGGAGGGATCTCCTTCAAGGCCATTGTCCTTTGCTGTGGGGAAGAGCAGACTGTGTGTGGGACAGGAAGTGAATGCTCTCAGTCTGCAGTAGAAGGGACAGCATTTATGGGAAAGCAGGGCCTTTTACTGGGACGTCCATTGCCACTGCTCCCACCACACTGGAGAGGCCCATGTTGCCAGTGCCCTTCTGTGGCTCTGCACGTGACTGCAGGCATATCCTAGGACTGTATCCCGTGGAATGGTGGGCTTTAGTCCACTGCATGACCAAAACAGCATGGGGATGAGGTCCACAGCAGGGTGTGATCCTTGAGTGTGAGTGGTCAGGGTCTGAATAGTCAGCCTTGGAAGACCAGAGAGCACTCACAGCTATCAGGCTGGCCACCAGTCCTTTCAAGATGTCATCGATGTTTAGGAGGATGGACGGCGAGTTTGTGGACTGCCTCACTGAAGTACAACTCACCTGACAGCCCCCACTTTTATTTTTTATTTTATTTTTAAATTCTGATTGGACACCAGAGGGCCTGGGAATTGAACCCAGGTGCTCTGGAACATCAGTCAGTGCTCTTAACCACTGAGCCACCTCTCTCCTTAGCCCCCACTTTTAACAGATGGGACGCGAGTTCCTGTAGCTGCGCAGTGCCAGGGTCTAGAAACATGGCTGGAGTGATCTTGTTGGCTATTCCTACTTGCAATCATCTCTTTGGAATGGGATGTACCCTAAAGCTGTTGGCAAACAACAGGTGATCCCTGTGGCCTCTACAGTGAGAGGAAAGCTGTGGAGGTGACCGCTGTGGTCTTTAGTCTCAGCTTTATGGATTTTTAAAATTCTTTGTGTAATTGTGCATATCTGCACAAGTGTACGTCCACACGACCATGGAATCGAGAGGTGTCAGATTCCCTGGAGCTGTAGTTACAGAAACCACGTTGTGGGTGCTGGAAATTAAATTCAGGCCCGCTAGAAAAGAAGTAACTACTGCTCTTAACTGCTGAGCCACCCAGCCCCAAATACTTCCTAAAGAACTTGGTGTGTCCTGATAAAGTAGCTGCTCAGGACTGTCTCTGAGTGAGAGTCCCACTGTTCTTAAAATTCTGTCATCCATCCATCCATCCATCCATCCATCTATCTATCTATCTATTTTTTTTGAGACAGGGTCTCACTATGTAGCTCTCTGTCCAGGGACATAAGTACTGTCTGAAGGAGAACACATCACTGGGTCACAAACCACCGAAGCTCAGGGGTGTAGGAAAGTCCAGGTCTCATCTCTAGACTTTGCTCTCTGGACTCTTCTAGGCAGCCCAGACCCTCCTCCCACCTGCCCTTCCCTGTCTCATCTCCAGGTAGAGGTAAGGATGGGCTGTGAGTCAGGCCTTGGAAGGTCTTTCTGACAGTGGGCTTATCTTCTTGGCAGGCAGCAAACAGAAAGGCCCCACGCTGAGCAGCAGCCTGATGCACTCGGAGTCGGAGCTGGACAGCGATGATGCCATCTTCACATGGCCAGACCGGGAGAAAGGCAAGCTCCTGCATGGTCAGAATGGATCGGTGCCAAATGGGCAAACGCCATTGAAGACCAGGAGCCCACGGGAGGAGATCTTATAGTTCCTTGGTCTGTCTCATCAAACGGGGCCTCAGTGCCTGGGGCCAGAGCACCTCTAGGCTGGTTCCTGACCTTCTGGGTCTGAGGGCAGCTGCTTTCCCAGCATGTGCTGGTCACTCCATCCCAACAGCCCCCTTCAGAACTGCTGGTACTTGAATCCACAGATACTTTATAGGAATCCCTGAATGAAGCTGTGAATGGAAGAGGTTTCCTCTATAACCCTATGTGGTAGGCCCCCCCTCAAATATCCTCATCTCAGGGCCTTTTTGCACACACCTCCCTGCCCCCTGCCTGAGAGCAGTGCAGCTGAGCCCAGAACCGAGTGCCACCAGCCTAGCCCTCGGCATATTGTTTCTCTGGGACGGTGTGCCCTGCCTTCCCCAGGCCGAGAGAAATCCCTGCCCACTACTGATGCTGCCTGGCCCCTCAGCTCGAGAGCTGGCTTGTGTACTGACTGTATCAAGGGATGTAGGGGCTGCTGGGGACGACCAGCACCTGCTTCCAGGCTCAGGCCACCCCTCATTCTCCCAGAGGAGATAGCCACAGATAGATTGGAACTCTGTGGCATTCGAGTGCATGTGTGTGACTGCCCCACTGTGATCCCTTCCATGTCCCTCCACCCATGTCTTTTTCTGTGTCCTTTGCACGCGTGAGTGCTTGAGTGTATGTGTACCTGTTCCTTATAGGTCTCTTGGCTGCTCTCAAAGCAACTCTAACTTGGAGACTTTCAGCTCCTTGAAAGACTATTAATCCCTCTGGCCCTGTCACCAGTTTCTCAGCCATGGTGTCGGGCAGTTGAGGAATCAGAGTTTCAGGGAGAGTGACTTTTTAAAAAGGACTTACAATTTCTACTACTGCACTATCTGTTGTGAGATAATTAAACATGCTATTTAATTGTGAGTCTGGCTACTAGGTTGTGCTATTTCATGCTACATCCATGACCTGCACTGCGGGGCCCATCAGTGGTATAGACCTGCCTGTGAGGTCATCCTCCTGAAACCTGCCTCAGCACATTGGCTGGTGGTACAGGTCTCCAGCCTACCATGGTAGGTGGGCTTGTGCTATGAGTGCTGGCTGTCCATAGATGCTCTTTGATTTTGACCTTTTGTTACACAAAAATGACTTCTGTCCACCTGTCACCAAGCTGAGTCCTAAGGTCCAGGATGTACTAAGAATTTTGGGGCAATATTGTTCCTTTTTGAGTTCCCAGCATGAACCAAATGAATGTACCCATTGTCATATAGCCCAGTCCTACCACAGAGGCTGGGATGCACGTCTCAGTGTATCACAACTGACAGTGACTCTAGCCAATACCATCTGAGAACAGCCATGACACAAAAGGCTGACAAGCTAACAGCTGAGTGTGAACAGGGGAAGGTGAACATCTGGTTATCACTCCTGAGTACCTACTAGGTGTTAACAAATAATCCCTTTTTTAAAAAAAAAGATTTATTTATTACATATACATATAGTGTTCTGCCTGCATGTATCCCTACAGGCCAGATGAGGGCATCAGATCTCATTACAGATGGTTGTGAGTCACCATGTGGTTGCTGGGAATTGAACTCAGGACCTCTGGAAGAGCAGCCAGTGCTCTTAACCCCTGAGTCATCTCTCCAGCCCCAATAATCCCTTCTGTATGAAGTCTAAAGTGCTGGCTAAGAAGAGGTAAGCGTGGTTATGTAAGATCACTCTATAGGAGAATGTTCATACTTTTCACAGTTTAAGTCAGGTTGTTCCATGTTGTAAATATTTTGAGAAAACCCCTAAAATGTCAGGACAAGAATCTATAGCAACTTATACACCAGCCAAGGGAGATTATTTCAACCAACCAATCAGAAAGCAGGAACAGAACCAGGTGTAGTGGTGACATGCCTATAATCCCATCATTCAAAGGGCTAAGGTAAAAGTGCCATGAGTTTGAGGCCAGGCTTGGGCACACAGAGAGACGTCGCTTCAAAAAGAAATGAATTGGAAAGGATGGCTCAGTATTAAAAAGCACTTGCTGCTCTTGCAGAGGACTGGAGTTCAGATCCCAGCGACCACACTGGGTGGCTTACTTATGACTCCAAATCCAAAGGGATCTTCTGGTATCCACACACACACCTTTAAAAACAAACACACAAACAAAGCAGGACTAAGGTGGACTACAGGAGCGTAGGCAACAATTATCACCAGAGCAGGTAGGATGGCTCAGCACTGGCAAGGATGAAGCAGAAGGATTGCTCTGAGTATGAGGCCAGCCCAAACTATATGGTGAATTTCAGGCCTGCCTTAAAGTGAGGTGTGTCCTACACTCCTGATCATCCCTCCCCCATACCACCATTAATAATGGTAAATTTCTACTTACAGGAGACACTTAAAATATAACAAAGATTGAAAATATAAGAATATAAAATATTTTGTTTCCAATTAATAAAATCACTACCACTTCCTTTCTCCTAAGGGGAGTTACTACCAACAAACTAAAACCCAAAAGAATCAAGATTTCCCCAAATACTGAGAATCTGTGAGACTGATGGCAATGGTTAATTAGCATACCTTGAAGGTGATGTGGTGGTCTGTAATGTCTTTAACTCCCTCCTTCCAGAGCTGCTGCTTCCTGAAAGTCCATCTCCTAATAGTTCTGGGATAGTAGTCAACGGCAACTGAGAGATGCCTGCCTGGAGGCCATGACCTTCCCCTTTCCCCTTAAGCTACTGACAGGAGCAGCACAGAGCTTGATTTTGGTCTTTTTCCAAAAAAGACTACCAGACAGCTGTGGGTATAACTGCTCACTCAAATACCATGAATTTGACAGCAAGTAAACACAATCCATCCATACCAGCAATATAAGGCAACAGGGAGAGATGGCTTCAGAAGTCAAGAGCACTGACTGATCTTTCAGAGGACCCAGGTTTGATTTCTAGCACCCACATGGTGACTCACAACTGTTTCACTCTAGTTCCAGAAGCTCTAGTGCCACTGTCTAACTTCCTCTGGTACCAGGCACACATACCCCTATATATTAAACATGATATATTTGCTGGATGTGGTGGAATAAAATTTAGCAAATGGAAACAACTCATAGAAATATGTGAAAATATAAATGAGTTATACACACACACACACCCCTACCTGATTTTAATAAATATTCTCAAGGAAAAAAGCCTCAAGCCGGGCGGTGGTGGTGCACGCCTTTAATCCCAGCACTCGGGAGGCAGAGCCAGGCGGATCTCTGTGAGTTCGAGGCCAGTCTGGGCTACCAAGTGAGTTCCAGGAAAGGCGCAAAGCTACACAGAGAAACCCTGTCTCGAAAAACAAAACAAAACAAAACAAAAAACAAAAAAAACAAAAAACAAAGAAAAGCCTCAAAAGCAGGAGGGTCAGAAGTTCAAGGTTATCCTTAGCTACATACCAATATCAAGGCCAGCCTAAGAGAGGGGAGACTTCTCTTGGAGAAATGGTCAAAGAGTACATTTAGATAGAGGGTGTAACCACTGAGAAAATGGTACTCAGAAATAGTCAATACTATGAAAAGAACAAACCCAGTAACATTTATTAGCATTCTGGAAGCCAAACTGTAATACAGTAAGTGTAGACAAGACCAAAGGAGTAGAAGGGTATAACTCTTAACAGGAAGGTTAAGGTACATGAAACCAACAGGAGTAAACAAGTGTGCTTAGTCAGCAAGCTGGGAGCACTGGAGTATATATCTCTGTAATCCCAGGACTATGACAGCAGGAACAGGGCAATCATGAGTTCCAGGACAGCTTAACTGTAGCAAGCTCTTTAAAACATAAATGAATAGCTAGAGAGATGGCTCAGTGTTAAAGGCTAGGTTCTCAAGCAAAAAGATAAAAATGAAGTTAAAAATAGAATGTATTATTTAAAAAAAAATATTTCATCTGTATTTGTATAAACCTGCACGAGCCTATGTACCACCTGTGTGCAGGAGCCAATGAAGACCAGAAAAAGCCACTGGATCCCGGGAGCTGGAGTTACAGGTGGTTGAGACACCATGTAGATGCTAGATCCTGAAGCTGGGTCCTCTGCAAGAGCAGGAGGTGCTCTTGACAGCCTGAGCCCTCTTTCTCCAGCCCCTGTATTATTAATTTTAAATAGGCAGAGGAGGGGCAGGTGAGAAAGGTCAAGCTAATTCCCTGAACCCAACAGAAATTATGGTAGAGAGACACGCAATGGCGTCAAGTTGTTCTCCATATGTCCTGTGACATGCATCGTGCCCCTGCCCCAATCTTAGGAGTCTTGGTCCTGCAACTCCAGCTAGGGGTGCTGAAGGAATGAGGAAAGACAGACTTATACAGTGAAGCTGTGATGGGCGGGGTGGGGTCTAACCATTACTGCTGAACCTTGAACCTCATTATGTACAAGGAGAGGGGTTAGCTATTCTCAGGAGGAGGTCTCTGCAGGCGAATGTTCTCAGGCATCTGGGAGGAAGAAGCTGCAGTGTGTCTTTCCTCACACTGATCAATCATCCATACTGAGTTTTGAGAAAAGCTCTGTCAGATCTCTGAGGCTGGCCCATATAGGTTAATAGCTTTGCCATTGGTCTTGGGAGTCCTTGACTAGCCACACCATATCAAAATATACATTCCTCTAGGATTTCACTCACTCAGGGCTTGCTCTGCTTGCCACACCACCACCCCACATACAATAATAAAAAATTTAAACACAAGAAAATTTGTTACTCAATAAAAAAAACGAAACAAAAAGTCCCCCAAAGCACAGTTAAGTGTGTGACAGTTTGAATGAGAATGGTTCCATAGACGTATGTATTTAAATACTTGGTCCCCAGTTGGTGGAACTGTTTGGGATGGATTAGGAGTGTGGCCTTGTAGGAGGAAGTATGTCACTGGGGGTGGGTGTTGAGGTTTCAAATGCTCACACTATTCTCAGTGTCTCTCTCTGCTTCGTGCTTGTGGGTCGGATGTGAACTCTGAGCTACTGCTTCAGCACCACGCTGCCGGCCATGCTTCTCACTAATGATGGGCATGGACTCACCCTCTGAAACTGTTGCTCATGGTGTCTTCTCATAGCCACAGAAAAGTAATTAAGACAAAGTAGAACATGGGCAAGAGCAGCAGTTCTACTGGCAGCCCTTAGAGCAAACACAAGCATGCAGACACAAGGGTTCAGACTCACACTTCCCTCCTCACTGCTTGCTTCAGTGTGCTGAGACACCTGTGTCTAAGCAGGCAGATGCCAGAGGAGTGTTGGGAAGGCAGACACTGCAGCAGAAGTGGTGCAGTGGACAGCGGAGCTGGGTGAAGACTGACTTTACTGTCTAGTGCTGGTTGTACCACAGCACAAGTCAAGCTGAATACTTGATTCTGAGATGCGGAAATGATCTGCAGATTACAATATTTTGCAGGACCCACAATATTGAACATAAGAAATCACATGTATTTGAAACCAAGAAATCTGTGTATATTATAAATAAATTTAAAAATCTGGAGTCAGGGACATAGCTTCATGGGTAAAGGTACTTGTGGCCAAGTCCAATGACTTGAGTTCTATCTTGAAACACACAGTGGAGGAGAGAACTTGTGGTGATATATTGGTGTATATATATTGTGGTGATATATTTATTGATAATAAACTTCATGAGGATCAGAGGACAGAGCCAGCCACTAGATTAGACATAGAGATCATGTAGTGGTAGCACACAACTTTAATCCCAGCACTTGAGATTTCACACTTTTGCTTGGTAAGCACACACGCCTTTAATCCCAGGAAGTAATATGGCAGGGCAGAGAAAGGCGTGAGGAAACAGGAACTCACTCTTTTTAGGCTGACGACTTCGTAGAGTTAAGAACTAGTGGCTAGCTGTTCTGCTTCCCTGATCTTTCAGCATTCACCCCATATCTGGCTCTGGGTTATTAAAAGACCATCTCAGATTTGAACAAGAACTGACTCCACTAAGTTCTTCTCTAGCCCCCAGACATGCATCACGGCACACAGACACAGAAACACATATCTACCTACCTACGTACCTACCTACCTTTGGGGCCAGTGAGATGACTCTGTAGGTAAAGGCACTTTTGCTGAGCACTTGAGTTCTCCACAGAACAAACATGGTAACAGGAGGGAACTGATTCCTTCAAGTTGTCCCCTGACCGCCACATGCATTTCTATTCTATGTGTAATCTCTGCACGCGCGCACACACACACACACACAAACACACAATGTTAAAAAAAAAACCAAAAACTAGTAAATAAAAATAAAGAAGGGCTGACAAGACAGCTGAACAGATAAAGGCACTTGCCACCAAGCCTGACAACCAGAGTTCAATTCCTTGAACCCACATGGTATGGACGGAGAAGTAACTCAAGCCAGATGTCTTCTGAGCTCCACACCACACTGTGGTGAGCGTGCACACATGAGATGGGTACGGTGTTAAGAGCCATTTTACCTTTGAAAGCCAACCATGTGCCAAGGTCCAACAACTAAAGACGTTGTTACTGTTTCCCATCACAGAGAAAACTGAACAGAGGTTTTTCATTTACTTAGAACCCTAAATAAATGAAACAGAGACCATAACCAGAAAAACCCCAAAGCCTTCAACTCTCCAATAAGTTACAATGCCTCACAATTAAAAACACCTCAAGAACAGTGACAAAGTACCATAATAGACAACCCTAGTCTAGAGG
>CABHPP010119352.1:0-23001 GCA_902168425.1 Peromyscus attwateri | reverse complement strand
GAGAGAGAGAGAGAGAGAGAGAGAGAGAGAGAGAGAGAGAGAGAGAGGGCAGGCCTCTCTCAATTTTTAGTCATGTAACCCACCATGCCCTAAGGATGCTCTAAAGCTATCTATTGGTGGGATGAATACCCACAATAATGCTTGGTAGCACTGATATACTCTGACCACACAGCACTGGTTTTCAAACATGGTTGGTTATGCTTGGGGATTTATGTGGGTGCTAGGAATTCCAAATAAGGTTCTCGTGTTTGGGCAATAGTGATTTCATAGACTGAGCCATTTTCCTAGCCTGTCCTTTAAAAAGTATTTGTGGTTCACTGGAACAGAACATATAGAGAAGAAATCAGGGTCATAGGCCCTCAAATTATTGATTGCTAATTCTAGCTCACAGTCTGTCCAGGCTGGGTAGTCATGCTACAAATTTTAATATGCTTCAGTTTTGATAACCTCAATTATAAAATGACAACATGAAGAATTATCACCCCAGTAGAGTGGACTCATTCAAAAAAGGGGGAATATGTGAGTATCCTGGTGACTGTCAAATGGACTATGTGTCAGGTATTTTCAATAAGTCAAAATCAGGTTATGTGGCCAGGTAAGAAATCTATTATTATTATTATTATTATTATTATTATTATTATTATTATTACTGTTGTTGTTGTCACTGTTAAACTGTGTGTGTATCTGTGTTCTCCCAGCATATATGCCTATAAATCATTTGCATGTAGTGCCTACAATAGCAAGAAGAGGGTATTGGATACCTTGTGACTGTAGTTAGAGAAGCAGGTTGGTCATCATGTATTTGCTAGGAACTGAACACTCTGGAAGATCAGTGTGCCTAACTACTGAGCCATCTTTCCAGACTCCAGAGCAGTAATCTCAATATTGAATTAAATGTGTTATTTCTTGCATTCTATTGTAATTAGGCAAATTTCTCTAGCAGTATACTAATTTAATTGCATAATTAGAATAAGTATATGGCAAAATTGCCATGTCAAAAGAAGTGAGATATTGTGGTGTATACCTTTAATTTAGCTGTTGAGAGCATGAAGTAGCCAGAGGGTGATTTTGAAACAGATCTGTGCTACATGGTGGGATTCTGCTTAAAACAAAAGCAATGCTTCATCAAAGAGTAAACATGCATGACAACTACTCAATCCAGGGAACTGGTTGTAAGTTACATTGATTTATTCTTTAGTTGTAACTTCTAATTACTTCAAAGAAGAGACTGTCCTGTGTTCTTGTTGCCCCCAGTCCAGATAGTATTCAAACAAACTTGAAATGTGTAATAAAGGAAGATGCTCTGTGTGCTGGCTGTGTGCATCTTTGGCGCTAGAAGAATGGACATTAAAAGAACATTTGCCTGTTGACATGTGGTTTCATAAATTTATTAAAAAGCAGTTCCAGATAGCATTTCTACATTCCATCTTATAAATTGTGCTGTGGTATGCTGCTTCTCACTGGACACCTTGACAGCTCATTATAAATGGAAAAAAAATTCCAACCCCCCTTTAAGGGGCATCCTTAGCCATTTTCAGCAAGACCCTCAACTCCAACACTAGTGACATGGTTTCCTGCTATTTTGAAAGGGGTTTGTGTTTTATTTTTTTGCTATAGGGGTTGCCATCTATTTGCTTAATTTCCTGGGAACAGTGCACTTAAACCTTAAAAGCCCTCTTTTCTAAACAGAACCCTGTCTTACTTACTTTGCCAAAGGCTGGGAGGGATTTATCATGGCACTACATCATGCATTTGAAAGGGAACTGACACCATTGCATAATATGGTTCAGTTGAAGCAGCTGATGTTGTCTGAATGATAACTCTTGACCTAGGAAGCTCTGAAGTAATGAAAGGAGATACATTTGCATGATTTGTGCCATAAGCAATATTTATAATGTAAGAGGGCTTTAAAGATTAATATATTCCCAGAGAAACACATGAAAGAGACAAGAAAGGTTACTTGATGACTATCCAAATGCTCTGTTTATTTGCAATCCTTTCATCTGAAATTTTAGTCTGCCCCCATCCCAGACTTATATAGCACACAAAGGGGACATTGATATCTTGGTAATTTTAAAATATTTTCTGGGTGTTTGACTCTCTTAATAAAAAAGAGGCATGATATTGCTCAAAGTAATGGCTGACTGATTGTCTCTAATTAGGACAATACCGTATAATAAATTGTAAATTCTTATACTGTTAACCATTTACTTCAAAAACCAAATAGGTTAAAATCTTTTCTATCTAATAGATGCATCATTGATTTATGAACTTATCAATTAGGATATGGATAAAGTTAATTTATAATCACTAAACACAAATCTTTACTGGGAAATTCCACTGTGAAGACTACGTAGGAAGACAAATCTCTTAGAGAAATATCTTCAGGAAAACTATTGATACACTTCTAATTTTTTTGTGTTAAAAATAGAAGATACTACCAAAACAGTATTTCCTTCCCTTCTTTATTCATCTCAAAAATAAAAATTAAATAAATTTTGGTACATTGATATATTTAAGATGTGAATAGAGAAAGACATGAATGAATGAGTACATTAGAAATTTAAATTTATGTCAGTTTTTATAACAATGTATATTCAATTTACTTTGATATATTAAGTAATGATAATACAATTGTGTCAGTCCACTTCAAAAATACATGGAAAAATACCTATTCGAGAAATGGAGAATTTTGTGAAAGATTGAATGATCTTTATTGAGCCAAAGGATATGGTTATGTGGATTGTTATCATCGTCCTATAAAAATGGACAAAGACTGATGGGCAGTGATAAGATTGGGTCCCACATCAGCACACGTCACATCACTGTGCCTTTCTCATCATATCTCCTTACATCTCCTTCTCTATTCGGCAGACTGGATCTCAATAAGGCAAGAAATGAAGACATTATGACTCACACCATAGTATCCCTTTGAGGCAAGGATGGAAAATTCCCCTTTCTCTTATGTCACATCTCATGAAACCTGACCTGAATCATTTCCACCTTACAAATGAGGGGGATCATTTAGGAAATACAGCCAACATAAAATAGGGATAAATGAAGCAAGAATGAGTGATTTTTCCAATCTCTATTTCCTTACATATTGCTGTAATTTTTTTCTTGATATTGGTTAAAAGATTTGGAAGGAAATGAAAGGAAAACATTTTTTTCCAGCTTTCTATGCATATTGAACACGGCTATATACAGCTGACAAAAGATAACTATATATTTTCCACTTTAGAGTCATTAATAACCATTAATATTTGTTTTTATAAGGTCAACAATACTCCATCATTACCATTTGTCATGTTTAATTAAATGAATCCTGATTGAATCAGCTATTTATAATGTTGGTCTTGGCTTTTTATCATCAGATGATTTTACCCCATGCAATCTCTGCTGCATCTTGCTATGTTTGACAAGAAACATGTTTACTGAAGTTTCACATGTATTTCTGTTTATACTCTACACTCGCTGCAAATATGCTTGGTTTACTGCTCTATACTTGGAAAGCAAATTTACAAACATAAGGTGGTGTGTGCTGGGGTTAAAATCTCCAGCCATCGAGTGTAAAAGTTCTGTAGCTTCATGTTATAGCTGTAATCTAAATGTACTTGGGCCCCCTTTAAGCATAAATACAAATTGATATAGAACAAAGAGAATATCATTCTTGTGCTACAGTTACTGGCGTGATTCACATAATGAATAAGTAAATAGCATCTGTACATAATACATGGTCATACTTTTTGATATGCTGTTACTTTTTTTCATCATTTCTCTATTCTGCAAAAAAATTGTGGAATAACTTTCGTGGCAACATGGAAAATACATCATAATAATAACCTCTGTGAAGTGTTAGCTCATCATGCCAGGTTAGGCATTCCGCCCTTTCCAGTGACTATTAATTACTCATTAATTTTTCATTGACTTACATTGCTGGTCATCATGCATATATCCTGTTACATCCACTCTGCTGCATCATGAAGAAATGTGTCTGAATTTTTAATTATATGCAAATAGTGTAACACATATTTTGATTATCAGAAGGCATTTCATTAAAAACCAGGCCACACACTTAAAATCAGAGAACCTTATATCCTGTTGTATATTATTCTCCATTAACCATTTTTCCTTATATAAGTCACTTAATAACAATAAGAAATATTGCCATCATTTTTATACTGAGAACACACTAGCCCCATGCCATGTAAACAAGTGTGAATCATAAAAGACAATGCAAAATAAAGTACCTTAAAATATTAAGTTTTTGTCGAGTTAAAAGGCTAAATACCCAACTTGAAGATTGAGAGATGGCTTTCCTCATGTTTCAAAACAGTATATCATTTAGTTGTCTTGTGTCTTTGAAGTGACAATGTGATCTTCAAATCATGCTCGAATGTGGTCATGTACAGATTTATGTGAGGTGCTGATAAACAGGACTGACTGGTAGGACTGCTCTGTGTCACCTGCATCTGATACTGCATGCTGACGGCTGCCCATGTGCAGGAGGACTGAATCGGGAGAAGCTGTTCATCTGCACCAAGTTCATTTGTCAGTACTCGGTGTCCCTGTTAGGAAAGAGAAGGCTGTGCTGAAGAGTGCAGCGGGATGAGAATAACTTTTCCAATTTCCTTTTCACTCCCAACCTGACCTTTCACCCTCCTTCAAGAACAGACCTGAAATTCAACCTCCCTTCTAGGATTGTCATAAACACGGAGAGGGTTTGTTTCCATTCCTTTCCGAGGCTGGAGTGAGAAATGTTGAAAGCCACATGAAAGACCACACTTACAAGGCTCCCAGCCGAGACTGGAGGCAACAGTGCTGAAAACCCACCAGACTTCATGAACTTTCCAGACAAACTCTGTAACCCCCGGGGACTGGGGTAAACTGCAGTTCCCCTCAAAGTTGTCATACCCAGAGGGGATTAATGGAGAGCCATGGAAGTTTTCTTAATGATATCTCATGTGTGGCTTGTATTGTTTGTGAAGCTTGCTCTACTTTGGATCAGAGAGGCAAGGATATTTTTCACGTAATGTCAAACGTTCACCACATTACAGAAAGTGTTGTTTCTTTTCCTTCTTTTCATTTTTTTAAGGTATTTTTATAACCTTCCTTCAACAAGAGGCCTGTGGAAAATGAAGCGTTACCTGAATTAATAAGTTGCAATCTCCTGCCTGAGCTACTTCAGTGGTATTTGGAGTCCATTTAAAGGGACTCAAAACCCTACAACAGGAAGGCACTGACAAACAGTTCATTGAAGTTCAGTTATCTAGATTATTCACAAGGAAGTAGGAAAGTGTCTCACTCAGTAGTTTCTCTTATTATCGTTTGCCTTAATTAATTGTGTCTATCTCCATTTTCAAATCACCAACATCACCAGAACATGCATGCTATTGAATGTATGTGATAAAACAATGACATTGAAAAATAGACCTGGTTATTGAAATAACAAGGGAGAGGAACGTTTTCAATTTGAAAAATGAGAATTATTTTTAGAAAATATATTTTTTCTCTATATGTATATGTGCACTACCTGCATACAGTGCCCACAGAGGCCAGAAAAGGCACTGGGTGCCATAGAAACTACAATTACATGTAAATGTGAGTCACGATGTTGGTGTGCTGGGAATCAAGCAGGGGTTCTATACCAGAACAAGAGATCTTAATCTCTGAGACATCTATCGACCTCAATATATTAAATTTAAATAAGTCATATCACTGACTTCTCAAAATAAACTAGAGAACCATGCCTACATGTATCTTTCATTTTATTATTTTAAATTGTATACACCGTTTTATATAAAAACTATGTGTATCAGTGTTTTGTTTGCATCTATGTATATGCACCATTATTTTGAAGTGAGGCATCTAACTTCTTGGATATGGGATGCACACAGCTGTGAGCTGCCATGTGGTCTCTGGGAACCAAACCCAAGTCCTGTATAAATGCTCTTAACTGCCGAGCCATCTACAAATTCATTCCTAGTAACTACATTTATTAAGAAGAATAAAATTTTAAGTATTAAAATCCTTATTCACTTCAAAGTCTTAGCCAATTAAAATATATGATGTAGAAAACATAAATGTGTTATTTCTGTCATATTCTAGTTTTATATATCAAAAATTTCAAATATTTACATTTTTACTGAGAAAGAAGAGAGAACTTTTGGAGGAAAGACATGTTGACTACCAGCTGTCATTCTTTACACTCTAGTCAAAGGCCATTGAGGCAATGGTATTTCTGCATTTCCAACATTGATATATATAATGATTAATGCTAGCTTGAATGTCCATAGGTCCATTAGTAAAAAGAGATGTATTTTAAAGTTTCTACCATTTTTCTGGGTTTTCAGACAAAATGCTCACATCATGTAGTTTTACTGCCAGAATAAAAACTTCTGGTAGGGAAGAAAAGTACTGTGGATGAAAACAATTCTCCAAATTTCCTCATCACTCTGAATTATTTCAGGATTTTGCACTTCATATGCAGTGTAAGTTACTCTGAATGTATGAGTCCCCACTAACACCACCACGAACATCACCACCACTCCCACCAACAAACCACTTCTGTTTGCTACTAAAATCTGTATGCAAGTTCTTGGTGAAGTAGAGATTTTTGTATACATTGTGAGTGAAATCAAGGGTAAATATTTGCCTGTATACATTCAACATGGAAAACAGGTTACATCACAGCATATCAGCTTTGGTTATTTATGCCAGAGTAATTTCAACTCTAATGTTTTCTTGTTTCTGTACACACTTTTATTTCATTATAAAATAACTTTTGCAATGGTGTTAAAAATCATCATTTATAGAAACAGAAAATGCATCAAAAATAAGACAACATATCCTTCTTTTGAGACTATTTACTTTTTCTGTTCAATTAAAGGCTTTTTAATTTTATTTATTTTATTAAATTTTCTACTCATTTTACATACCAACCACAGATCCCCCTCTCCTCCCTCCTCCTGTCCCCTAGCCTTCTCCCCCAACCCACCCCCGGATTCCTACCTCCTCCAAGGCAAGGTCTCCCATGGGGAGTCAGCAGAGCCTGGTATATTCAGCTGAGGCAAGTCTAAGCCCCTCCTCTCTGCACCAAGGCTGCACAAGGTGTCCACCATAAGCACTTGGCCGCAATTAAAGTTTAAAGTTGAGTGTTTATCTAGAATCAGCAGAGTCAGTCTATATGTTCATCTGTGAATGGAGACTAAAATTAGGATCATCATTTGTACTTCTCTCTACAGTTGGAAAGTTTTGAAATGAAAGGATGCTACAATTCTTTAAAATGTAATTTTTGCTTTTAGCCTACATTTTAACATATTTGCAAATATTAAGAATATTCAAATTGTTCATATGCATATATTTTAAACCAAAACCAGACATTTCTTTATGCTGCTATTGTCAAAATTAAAAGTAAACACTACAATTACTATCTGTAGCTAGAGTTTTCCTCCCTGACCCACAGTCAGGACAAATCTCTGTCACCCGCCAGTCCCACAGCTGCTCAGACCCAACCAAGTAAACACAGAGACTTAAATTGCTTACAAACTGTATGGCTGTGGCAGGCTTCTTGCTAACTGTTCTTATATCTTAAATTAATCCATTTCTATAAATCTATACCTTGCCACGTGGCTCGTGGCTTACCGGCATCTTCACATGCTGCTTGTCATGGTGTTGGCTGGCAGTGTCTCCCTCCAACTTCTGTTCTCTCAATTTTCCTCTCTCCTTGTCCCGCCTATACATCCTGCCTGGCCACTGGCCAATCAGTGTTTTATTTATTGACCAATCAGAGCAATTTGACATACAGACCATCCCACAGCAACTATCAGTTCTTATTTTTCCATTATTATTATTATTATTATTATTATTATTATTATTATTATTATTTAGTCATGATTAAGAGGAAAACCCAAGATCCTGTGTATACTATGTAAGTATTACACCACTAAATTATATGCTAAAACAGGGCTTTGCTGTAAGTCATTCTGATCCTGAACTCATTATGCCATTCAATGTCTCTCTGTTAATCCCAGAGCCTCTCAAGTTGACAACCATCACAGCAGGTAGTGTGTACAGTATGGATACAGAAAACAAAAGAGATAATTCCTTTCTGAATAAGGATACAGTTAGACAGCACAAGGTTTCACAACACTCCTCAGAAGGCATACTATGGAAAAATTACTAAGGACTTGCTTCCAGAAGTTTCAGTATTTTCATATTGTGCTTGACTAAAGGAAGAGAAACTAACTACATGGAGAAGCAGATTTCAGGAAACCTCTAGATTTTTGAACATTTGTTATGGTGAGACTGTCTCTAGCATATGTGATTATCTCATTATGGGTCTTCATTAATATATTTCTCATTATTTTTATATTTCTCATTATTATATCTCTTCATTATTAATGAAGACCACATGAAATATGGCAGTGCAAAAAACATCTTACCTATGGAAATTTAACAACAGCAATAATGATACATTTTAAAATTTTTGGTGATTTACTTAAAATATAGTTGCACTGGTCAACTTTTCATCACTGTGACAAAATGGAAAGATGATATATTTATTGTGGTTCACAGTTTCAGGGTCACTTAGTCCCATTATCTAAACTTGTGATAAAGGAGAACATCATAGTAGGTAGCATATAGAAAAGTAAATATTCTTTTGTTTTTTTGTGGACAGGAACCAAATGAGACAGAGGGAAACATTAGGATCTTAATATCTCCTTCAAAGACACATACCCAATGATGCAATTTCCTTCCATTAAATTCAGGTTCCCAGTTCTTAAATATCCCTTTACCTAACAACAGTGCCTCCATGTGTGCTAACCAACCCTCTATAGCATAAACTTTGATAGATATTTAAGATTCAAACCATAACAGCAGCATGTTGATATGTTTTTAAGTATATCTAAAATGGAGGGGGAAGAAATTTAACTTGAACTTCTTGATGTCTTTGACCAATGGAAGTAATTCAAAATAGCTCCATAAACATAGTCTATAATCTCAGTTGAGCATCATGATGTCTTTGTATTTAAGTTAATGAGTGAAGAATACAAACTAATATATATCATAATAATAACTATTTCTAAACATCTTATAATATTTGTTCAATGATTACCTAACAGTATTTTCCTTAATAAGTGAATTTTCACACATAGCAAAGAGAGTTTTTATGTACTATTTTTAACAGGATTTCCCTCTAAAAATACAAGGTAGTTATCTCCATTGCACTATGTTTGTCTCAGTAATGGAGATATTTTCATACCATGGGATGACACTGTTAATAGAGATGTAAATATTAGATAAGTAGACAGATGGTACAGCAGGTTGAATGTACATCAATGGAATGGATGTCTATTTTGGCAAATGTTAATGGCCTACATATTCCTAGTGTGTTGAAGATAGTTTAATTGGTCTACAGTTGTGTTAAGTCACTCAAAATGTCTTGTGACTTCTCTAAAGTGAAACTAAGGTCCTAGGTGTTTTTTTTTTCTTTCTTTATATGGCTGATCTCCACTTAGAGCCCCAAGAAACTAAATCATAGGGTTGCACTTTCTTTACTTGAAGGATGGCATATTTGCTCCAACTGTCATTGCTCAAGAATTTAAGAATGTGATGTTTGAAAGGGGTGTATTATGAAGCCTTTTCATCATAGAGAACACTAATATACTTACTACCCATGGTCAATCAATATAGGCATCATGCTATTTATACTCTGTATTTATTTTCACCCATGGTCAATCAATGTAGACATCATGCTGTTTATACTCTGTATTTATTTTCCATTGGTGTTTGTTTGTTGTAATCCTTTCTATATCATTAGATATAAAATGTTCTCTATATATGTATTAGGATGCTTCTGCCAACTATTTCTATAGTGTCTTGTTTCTTAATCAATGTTGGTGGTATTTTATATAATAAATTTCCATGATGCTAGAAACATTGGGAAGTTTTTCATAAGATGTAACAGTATTTAAGGTTCCTATTTTTATGATTTGTGATTTCAAGTCTGTTGAAAAATGCTTTGAAATATATCTTTGTATAGGTACTATACAGTAATTAATATCACCATTCAGTAGCTCGATTCTGTGGCTAATTAGCTAAGGTTGGTGTACTCTTCATTGTTATAAAGAGCTCAGAAATTCTAACATAGTTTAGTATAGCAGTCCTTCCTTAAATGACTTGTGTATTTATTGGATAGATGTTTCTATCTGTTTGAGATCATAAGATAATTTTCCTAAGAATTTTAGGTTTTTCTTTTCATGCCTATACTCTCAATATTTAATTTTATAACATTCATAAATATATCTTATGAATAAAATTTTTATATAATGTATAATAATATTTCTATCTTTTACTTACAAAGTTTAAGCCTACCCATACAATAATAATCAACCAAAAGCACGTTAAACCTTATTTTTAGATTCTCTATTCTGTTTAATTGTTGTTATATCTTGAACCAGTACAATGCTTTTTTAAATTGTAATTTTCTTGAAATCTAAATGAACAAATACTACAATCATTTTCTTTTTAAAAATTTATTTTTCTCTTATACATCTCAACTGCAGTCTTAGCTCACTCCAATTTCCCAGGCAACACCTGCCTCCCCATCTCCCTTCTCTCCAAGATCTACTGCTCTTCTGTTTCCCTTCAAAAAAGAGCAGGCTTCCAAGTGATGTCAACAAAATATGGCATAAGAGGATGCAATAAGACTAGGCACCAACTCTTATTTCAAGGCTGGACAAGGTAACCTACGAGGACGAAAAGGGTCCCAAGAGCAAGCAAAAGAGCCAGAGACATTCCCTCTCCCACTTTAGGAGTCTCACCAACACCCCAAGTTAACTATCCACAGCGTGTGTGCAGATAACCTAACACAGACCCATTCAGGCTCTATGATTGTCCCTTCAGTCTCTGAGTGCCCTTATGAGTCATGCGTAGTTGATTTTGGGGGGGCCATGCTATCCTGATGTCCTGGATGGGAGAGGGGGTCAGGCATTAAAAGCCAGTCTTATAACCAATTATTTTCTTTAAATTATTATTTTTCTATTGTTGACTTTTTTTTTAACTTGTGGTGTAGAATTGTTTTGTGCAAGAAGGAAATACCTCTTGAACTTGTAGTCAAATTTAAAGTAAATTGGAAAAGTTGCAATCTGTATAATGCTGATTATTTTTATTTTAAACAATGTTTTTCATTAGTTTAGTTAAATGAAATTATCTTGCATTGATCAAAGATGAGTTTCTTTTGTAAATATATTCCTGGTTGACTTACAATTATTTTCATTGTGTAATGCACTCCTTTTAAACCTAACTTTTAAATTATTTTTTTGCATTTATTTTAACTTGGATCTTGTAACCAGCAAACTTGTTAAACTACACTGTTGCTCATATTTACCTATAGGTCTTTGGATGGTAGATCTTGACTAATAGAAATATCTTTTTTTTATTTTATTTGCACTTTCTTCCTTCTATCACTGACTGTTTTACTTTAGTATAATTATTTATAATATTTCACAAATCACATTGTCTTTATCATGTTTCTCTTTTAATATTTTTATCATGATCAATGTTTCTTTGAACTCTAGTTTAAATATTATAAATATTCAATTATTTTAAATATATTTTAGCATTTGTAGATATGAGTGTTTCCTTTAGTCAGTATTTTTGGGTATAATTGAATTCTCTTTCTTCAAATAATACATTTTAATAAACTTCAACTTCTGGGTTGTTTTGTCTTTTGTTTGTTTGTTTGTTTGTTTGAGACAGGGTTTATCTGTGTAGTCCTGGATGCCTGTCCTGGCACTTTCTTTGTAGACCAGGCTTGCCCAGAACTCAGAGATTTGCCTACCTCTGCCTCTGGAGTGTTAGGATTAGAGGTGTGCACCAAGAGTACCTACCTAAACTCAACATTTTATAACTTTCTTAAATTTGAAAATATTAGTTTTCATACAATATATTTTGATCATGTTCTCCTGTCCCAAGTCCTCCCAGATTCATTCTACCTTCCTATCTATCTAATTCCATGACGTATTATCTTTTTAAAACTCTCTGTAGAAAACAAACATTAAAACAGAAGCTAATTAAAAAGCAAAAAACAAACAGCAAATAAAAGAAACACACAAGTGAAAGAAGTGAAAGCCACAAAAACACAAAATCAGAAACTGTACTATATAAGCAAAAGACAAGTAAGATAATAAAAAACGCCCAAACAAATCAATAGGAGACAAAGATCTACAAAAATACCATTAATTTGTTTTGTTTTGGCCATCAACTGCTGGGCATGAAGCCTACCTTTAAGTGTGATTTTTATAGCTATTGAGACCACACAAAGACTCAACATAGAAAGAGAATTACAGACAAAATTCCAATATCAAAAGACTTGCAAACATTCTCAACAAAATCCTTGCAAGCTTAATATAAGAACATATCAAGCCCTGGCGGTGGTGGTGCACACCTTTAATCCCAGCACTCAAGAGGCAGAGCTAGGTGGATATCTGTGACCTCGAGGCCAGCCTGTGATACAGAGTGAGTTCCAGGAAAGGCGCAAAGCTATACAGAGAAACCTTGTCTCGAAAACAAACAAACAAACAAACAAACAAGAACATATCAAAAAGATCATGCACCATGATCAAGTAAGTTTCAACACAGAGATTAAGGGATGGTTCAACATACAAAAATCAATACACATAATCCACCATGACACAGACAGAAAAACAAAAAAACATGTGAAGACCTCATTAGATGAAAGAAAAAAAAAAAAGGCATTTGACAAAACCCAACATCCCTTCATAATAAAAGCCCCAGAGAAACTATGGATACAAGGAAAATACTTCATCATGTTAAAGGCAGTTTACAGCAAGCCCACAGCCAACATCAACCTAAATGGTGAAACTAAAAGCATTTCAGTAAAATTAAGAATAAGAAAAGGATGCCAAAACTCTTTGTACCATTGTACTTAAAATCTTAGCTAGAGCAGGAAAATAAATGAAAGTGATCAAGGGGACAGGAAAGAAAGAAGTAAACACAACTGTATGTGCAGTTAATATGATTTTGTATATAAAAACCCTAAAACTTCCACCAGGAAAGTTCTACAGATGATAAATACTTTCAGCAAAGTAGCAGGATACAAAATTAACAAACGAAAATCAGTAGCATTCCCATATACAAATTATAGACTGAGAAGGAAATCAGGAAATCAGTACCTTTCACAATGATAGGTAGATATAGATGTGGATAGATGACAGAGAGGTAGCTAAAGAGACAGATGGATAGATAACTATACCCATGCAAGGAAAAGACTTATATTATAAAAACTGTAAGACATTTAAGAATGTATCAGAAGATGACAAGATCTCCCAAGCTGTACATATTATTTGGATTTCATATTTTCACTCTGAGATACTGATTCCAAGATGAACCTGAACTCACACACAAAAATTTAAAGTGGTTCCTTTTCAATTCTGAATTTCTATGGATTAGATAATTCATAAAAAATATTTGTAAGCCTTCTTACTTATCAAAAAGATTCTTTATAAAACAAAGTTTATTTATTATTTATATCACCACTGTTGTTTGTCTGAATTGTAATGTAAAAGTTATAAGTGCAATGCTTTCTCAAGACCTGTTCTGAGTCCTTTAGAAAACTTTCAGCAATTGTCTACAAGATTTTATGAGTCCTTAACAACTTTTCTTCTTTTGTAGTGTTGCAGTTTTGTAGTGCTATAAAGACTGCTGAATGCAGCCTTTATAGATATTAAAATTGTAAATTAATATTCCTTGTATAATATATTTGTATATATCTACATATATATCTTAATTACTCACATATATATTAGACATATGTTAAAATCTAGATTGTATCATTATACTTTCTGACTGCATCTGGTTGGATAAATAAAACAATCATGCTTTCTTTGTTTCCTTATAGATTACTTTTTCATTTCCTTCACATTGTTTCAAGAAATATGTTTTAGATCTATGAAAATTTCATTCATTTACCTCCTGCCATATATTTTTAAAGTGCAAATCAGAGAATATTTTATTTGTGATTGCTTTCTAACTGGCAATTTATACCAGTAGTTCTGAGCTATAATTATTTGTAAACAAAATAGCCTCTGTTAAAAAAACCAATCCCTGTAGCTTGCTGTTCATGTGGGACTCCCAACAATGGAAGTGGGGAGAAGGGTCTTTGACTGTTTTGCCTGTGACTGGGGACCCTTTTCCTCCTACTGGGTTGTCATGTCCAACCATGATATGAGGTGCCCAGTCTTATTGTATCTTGTTTGGCTTTGCTCAGTGAATATCACTAGGAGGCTTGCTCGCTATTGTTTTTTATATGCAACAGAGGAGGAGTTGATCTGGGGGAGACAAGCACTGAGGAGAGACTGGGAGGAGTGGACAGAGGGGAAAATGTGGTCAGGATGTAATGTATGAGAGAGAATAAAAGTTTAAAAAATAATAATACCAATAAAACTTGTTTGCATGAAAAATAAGCATTCTGTCACTTTTGAATTAGAATTATGATCTATGTTTACAAAAATTTAACCAGAAGATATGTCTCTTTATTGAATCTAAACTTTACTAGGAAAAATTTACTTTTATTGAAATTTGATTGTTTATTAAACAATTTTACATTTCAAATAACCTTTCATTTTTTCTCCTATTCAACTTCCCCCCTTTTAATCCTGTCTTCCTTCCTTTTACCTATATACTAACACTTTAACTTTTTGTTGCTTTCCAATTGTAGTTTCTATGTTCATGCTGGTCTTCCCATTTAGCATATAATATACTCCATCATGAAATCCAAATTGTTACGCATTTGTCCTCTGTTGAGTGTTCTTCAAAATGGCCTCCAAACACAAATAATTTAAAACTACTGTGTTTTGATTGAAAGTACTGAGTTTTGGGTGGATGTATAATAAGTACTTGTTTTTGAAATATAGTTAGTTTATAACTTTGATGGTCAAATATACCGTTTTTGTTTTTTAGTTTTTGCTACATTTGATCTCTCCATGCATATTTCTCAAAGCCAAGTGTCCTTCCAGTAAAGAGTCTAGAAAGGATAGTGACACTGTTTATATGGGCAGATATATATATTAAATATCGAAATTATGGTGAAGACTTTCATCTTTCCTGTTAAAGCAAGAGGGAGAAATTATCTTTCATTCAGAAGACATTTGAATTTAGATATAGCAAGCATAGGCGAAAGTTTGAACAAGAATCAACATGAAATTGTGTGCTTCATAAATATAACATATTAATTCTGAATTTACATTTTACAGTACTTAAAATTGTTACATATTGCATCAATATATAGTTTTTTTTATGTGGTTGACATCACCGATTTATTCGATGTTAGATAATTATGAAATATTTTCTAAACCAATGTCATTTGCTATACCCCTATAAACACCAAAGCAAACTTTTGGTCATTCTTGCATTTTTAACATTTCCCGATGCAGATATGTGATAATAAGTACTTATATGCACATATACTCTCACTCTATTTCTAAATATCGCTAATCTCCTTAGTAGGAGATGATTATCCAAGACAATAAAGTATACCACAAACTGGCTGTGATCTGAATCCTTGCCTCCTCTCTGAATTCTTCCTACTCTGTGTATGATGGCAGCATTAGGTTTGGCAAAGACTTGTGATGCCATATACTTACTAAGGAAGGATAATTTGGCTAATTCTGTCTGGACCATGACATTTTTTATTCTGGGGTTTTAGTCTTATTATATTCCTTGATGGTTTCAGCTGCCATTTGCTCACCTTGTTCCTCTCTCAGGGGAAATTTTTTTTCCAATATATGGGTTAATGTCTTATCTTCCTGTCATCTTGTTTCTCCTCCTACTTGGAATATTTTCAGGAAGGAAGAACGGCATTCCATGTAGGATCTCAATCAGGATGTTGGAAATAATAGCTGGTAAGTTCCTTTAAATATTTTTCTTTTATTATGATTTCTCTTGTTTGTTCATTGTTTTATGTGTTTGTTTAATTGCAACATTTCTCCCCTCCTCTTACAGCCTCAAACCTTTGCAAACAGACCTCCCTGCTTGCCTTCAAATTTATAGCCTCTTTGATCATCAACCGTGATTGCATGCCTGTATATATTTGTATATACATATATGATCCTAACTATACACTGTTGATTCCATATAATGCTACTCTTATGTATGCATTTAAGGCTGAATACTTGACATGGGACAATCAATTAATGACTTTTTTAATTTACCATAAATCATTCCTCAAGCCTGAGAGACAATTACCACAGGGTCCGCCATTCTGAACATAGGTTCCTTCATCTTCCCTCTCCAGTCCGCTGGGATTTCAGAAAGTTTATTTTCCATTAAGAGTCCCAAACCCTCTGCTTCTTGTCTGGGTTTAACTTATTGCATTATAGCTTCTGCATTGGCTCTATTGAAATTGTTTTGACAGATATTACCAATAGTGCACTTATTGCTAAATTCAATTGATTAATTTCAGGCCTTATCAGCATGGACATATGGGCTGGCTTTCTTCTCTGGTGGCCACCACAAAAGCTGATTATGTTCCTCCTGCTTTTCTGGAATTTCCTTTCAGATTTTCTTTCTGGAATTCTACTACCCATTCATTCTTCATTATTAAACTCTTTAATCTGTCTGAAGTTTCTCCTTGGGAAGAAAAGGGAAACATTGATGGTGGGAGAAAGTAAGAAAGGGAGATATAGAGAGATAAAGTAAAAGAGGTAGAGATCTAGAGACTGAGAGAGAGAAAGAGAAAGAGAGAAAGATAGAGGAGGAAAGACTTATTCTCTAACTCTGGCTTTTTCATCCATGTATTGCTTTACTTTCCTCAGTTATGATTAAAAAAATGCTTCAAATTCAACAGGTTGAAAAATTGAGGTTCATTCCTTCCTTTCTATGACAAGTCAGAATTGTTGGTTATACTCAAACCAAGAAAAGATTAACTGTCATTGTTATTGCTATTGTTCCAAGATTCATTGCACAAAATTATATCATTAAAATTTATGGGGCGTTTATGAATACTGTCAAAATATGATCTTTATGACAATGAAATGCATGGGTTAAATTTGTTTATATATTTTAAAGCAAATTTTATATGGTTTCTAAGATTTAATTTTGTTATTATTATTATTATCATTACTGGTAGTTAGTTTTCTAATTTCAACTGAAAAAGCTTTTAAAGAAATATCACAATAAAAATTACTGTGCCTGAATTTTATTTGTTGTGCTGTCACTTTGCTGAGTTTATTAAATATTAAATAAAGGATAGGAGAATGCTCCTGCAAATGAACTTTGATATAAGCCTCATTGGAAAGAAAACTGTTTTCTTTTGTCTTTGTACAATCCCTTTTTTCTTCATTTTCATCTTTCACTGACTTGGTTATTTCACCTTACTATATAGCTCTAGGTATCTCTGTTTTGGACTACTCCTCAGTTCTGATTTTTATCCTGGATCAATCTTCTGAATCCAGGGTTGGCAATTCTTTTCTTCAAGACAAATCGTGCTAACCTCTTAATTCTTTCTTCATTTAATGTCAAACTTACAAATAAACTATTGGCTTTCCTTCAGCTTCTGGCCACTCCAGCATTTCTCATTTAGTTTACCACCAGCACTACACCCCTGTTAGCAGATTCCATTCCCTACACTGCTATAAATGTCTTCTGACTCTTCCTGGAACCCTACTTGCTTAATATCCTTATTTCCCTATACTGTTTCCCCATTCAGTAGTTAAAGAAGTCTCTTGAAGATCTATTTCAAATTAGTATCCTCAGTTCAAAATTTCCCATAACATTCTAGCTAAATCACTCTAAGAAAACAGTAACATGAGCCAAGTTATAACATTAGCCTCACCTATTAAATATTTTGGTTTATTCTTCTCTGATAACGCTGTGTTCACCTCTTGCTTCATGTCCTCACCACCGTCCTCCTAACATATAGCATCAGGTATACTTCAACTTATGCCTTGGCATGCTTATCTTTAAGGGATTCTCAAATATCCTTTCCAAACTTTCTCATCTTGACTTCCTAGTTTGTCTATGAAAATTTAATGTCACATGACAATATTTATGCTCTAACCTAAATGCTTCTGCAGAGTGTCAAAATCCATATATCAACACAAAGTTGATAATTTTATAGTTGGGTCCCTTATACAGTCTGTTATAAAAGAGAACCAAAGCAAATATTTTTCTATTTCTGTCATGTTATGACAAAATCAGCTGCTTGGGAACTTGGTAACATGTATATTGAA
Source organism: Peromyscus attwateri (assembly GCA_902168425.1). NCBI lineage: Eukaryota > Metazoa > Chordata > Mammalia > Rodentia > Cricetidae > Peromyscus > Peromyscus attwateri. The sequence goes on along the minus strand of CABHPP010119352.1, from coordinate 4,747 downwards.
TTTATCGGTACTTTGATCTGAGTTTGACATCCCAGCTGCCAGCCCTGTGCAAAATAAACTCCTATTATTTATGAGTCACCCTGGCTATTGTATTCTGCTGCAGCAGGCAGAACATGCTCTAACACCTATTTTATGATGCTTTAGCTTGCATCCTGTTTTACTTTCTTTCAGGCTACTCTAAGGATAAATAGAATATATTTCATTATTTACTTCTTATGCTATATCTGTCCACATATGAACAACACTCACTCCCAAGAAAACGAATTGAACAGAAATGATATTTACATGTATTTTTGATTGTATCTTATGGGTAACCAGCAGCACCTTACATATACTTGAGTGTCTATTGAATAAGGATATACCTGTGGTGTGTCATATTGGAAATGTGTTGAGAATGTACAAAGAAAAGAAGAAACTTAAAAGATCCTTTTGTTGAGAACTGTATGGAAACTTAAGTTGTCTCAACAATTTCTGTTCTTCCAGAATTTTGATATGTATATTTGGCATTGAATTTTAAGAAAATATATTCTCTCCTTCCCATCTTTGTCTTTTTCATGAACATTGGAGTTCTTTGTCATGACAAACCCTAACTTTGGGTCAGAAAAAAATGCATTCAAGTCATCAACCCTTCATAAATCTATTACAGCTGAGAAGTGAACAGATGTGTTTGTTGGTTGTAGCCATCAGGGAAGACCAGCGTCTGGGATGCATGGATCACATTGTGAAGGGGAAATGGATGAGATCTCCATGAGTAAACTGGGGATGAGGGGTGGGCAATAGGGGGTAGTGGATGGGAGATCAGAACATAAGGGAACAAGATGGTCGAACTGGAACAGGGATGGAGTGGGAGACCAGTGAAAGAGATACCATGATAGAGGGAGACATCATGGGGATTGGGAGAAACCAGATGCTAGTGATGTTCCCAGGAATCCCCAAGGATGACCCCAGCTTAGACTACAGGCAATAGCGGTGAGGGTGCCTGAACTGGCTTACCCCAGTAATCAGATTGGTGAATACCCTAACTGTCATCATAGAGCCTTTCTCCAGTAACTGATGGAAGCAGATGCAGAAATCCTCAGCCAAACACCAGGCCAAGCTCCAGGAGTCCAGTGGAAGAGAGAGAAGGGGGATTCTGTGAGCAAGGGGCATCAAGATCATGATGGGGGAAACCTACAGAGACAACCAAACCAAACTAGTGGGACTTCATGAAATTTAGTGGAGTCTTTCGATCCTGCATGGGACTAGACTAGGCCCTCTGCATAGTGAGATGGTTGTGTAGCTTGATCTGCTTAAGGGGTACCCTGGCAGTAGGATCAGAATCCATTCCTGGTGCATAAGCAAGTTTTTTGGAGCCCACTATCTGTGATGGGACACCTTGCACAGCTTTGAAGCAGGGGGAAGGGCTTGGACCTGCCTCTTCTAAATGTACCTCTCCATGGGAGGCCTTGCCTTCTTGTAGGAGGGAATGAGAGGTGAGTTGAGAGAGGGAGACTGGAAGGGCAGTAGAAGGGGAAAAGGGGATCTTTGATTGGCATGTAAAATGAATTAAAAAAAAAAGAAAGTAAGAGAATGTGGGCATATTAACAGAAAGTGACTGTAGAGCCTATTACCATTCCGCATCTGAAAGAAAAAATAGGAGCAGAGTAGGAGTACAGGCATGGTTATATATATATATATATATATATATATATATATATATATATACACACATAAATATCATGGAATTTGTGCCAATTGTTAAAGGTATTCTAGCAGCATCCTAGTATCTTCAGGCTATTCGTTTGTCGAAATGAATGCTATTATAGATACATTATTTCTGGTTTCTATTTCAAATTTTTATATGTTCTGCATATATTATATCAGAATGGTGGTAACAGTATTACTTTTTTCAAAAATAAGTCAATTGATGCAATATTTACTATTTTATATAATACTGTAATAATGTTATTTAAAGAAAAGTGAACATTAATCAAGTTATCCATGAATTGACCTAATTGATGCCTCAAAATTATGGTGTTTCTTTGACATCAACAATCTTTCCTTCTGGTTGTGAGCCTAGCCTTTAATGATTAATACATCCCTCCTGCCCATCAAATTTTTGACCCAACAGCAGTATGACATAGTTTAACTAGTCAGTGTCCTTGATTTGCCCATCATGTTTCCATTCCTTGAAAAAATGCTCTCATCCTTTATCTCCTACCCTCTATTGCCCCCTCCCTTGCCTCCTACCCTCTATTGCCCCCTCCCTTGCCCCCTGTTTACTCAAAAGATCTCAGCTGTTTTCCCTTCCCAGGGCAATCCATGTGTTCCTCTTAGGGAGAATAAATAGGAGGAGAAATCTGGGAAGAGAAGATTGGGGAATGAGAAAAGAAGGAGAGAGGACATAAGGGGCCAACCAGCCACCCAACTACACAGCAAGCCACAGAATAAGAAGCAAAGAAGGTATACAAAATAGAGAAAGAAAAAATTCCAGAGCCAAAAGGTAGATGGGATAATTTAAGTTAAGAAAAGCTGGCTAGAAACAAGCTAAGCTAAGGTCAGGTATTCATAAGAAAGAATAAGCCCCTCTGTATTAATTTGGAAGTTGTGTGGTGGGTCCCCAAGGAGCAATAGAGTAAAAAAGAACAACCAACAGCACCTTATTAAATCTCTATAATGTTATTCCCAGTGATCAAAAGGTATGTGAAGTTTGTATTATTTTAAATACAACAGAAACACTAGTGAATGAAATTTTAGTTTCAGTATTTTATCAGACATAGGTAAAGCCACAAGAGTTAGTGAATATAGGAGTTTAAAGTATATGTTGGTGTAGACCTCAACCCTTAGGAGATGGGGAAGATTATGTAGTTAACTCAATAGAGAATGTTGGTAATGACATGAGCAATTCAGGAACTATAGTGTGTTATGAATAAAGTTTTGATAAATGACTACACACCATTTTCAGAATACTGGAGATTTCAATGCAGTGGTTGTACTGTAGATATGCCATAAGTTGTGTTAGAAAGTAGGAATAGATAAGCTTGTGAGCAAGGGAGGGAGGATGTCAACACTGGGACAGAAAGTGAGAATGTGAAGGGAAAAGCAAAGAGGAAAGGAGAAATGAGTCATCATAGAAGAAGGAGAGCTCAAACAACATAGACTGTAAGGGTAATGATTAAGATAATGCATCTCGTGGCTAATAATAAGACAGTGCAATTTGATTTGATGCTGAATGAATTGAACCTAATACGTTTTGCACATTGTCCAGTATGTTCAATAGTAGATAATATTTGCAAGTACTCCAAAGTAGCATACTAATGCCAGTTGCTTTCAATAACTTTTGCTTTCTATGATAGGAGCCAACATTTCTGAGATAGACAGCCCATACACTTACTCAAGCTTAGATTACGAATTCGTATGCCTTTTAGGGTAGTTTTGTTCTTTCTTGACATTAGGTTTGGAAGTCTAGGGACTTTCTTGTGTGTTGTAGTTATCTGATTGCCCTTGGCCATGCTGAGAAAGTCTTGCTAACTGAGTTTGCATTGCCTGGCAGAGATACAGAGACACATTTAGATGACTGGAGGCTTGGATTCTGTTTGGAAAGTCACTAAAATCTGAGATAAAACATCTGACACAAGCTCTGAAGGGAAAACATACATTGGAATTTTCAGAGTTCAAAGCTGAAAAGCGAAGGAATCTAGCTTTTAAAAAAGTAAAAGTGTAAAATATTGAGATGTTGAGGAGACAAGGTTTGCTTTCCAGGATTTGAGGGAGAGAGAGTTCTAGTCTCTTTCTCAGATAGAACTCTAAGCATTTATTCAGAGAACATAGTATGTGGCTCAGTCTATACCCCATCCCTGAGAGCATGTAGCTTCTAATAGTAAAAGAACACGCAGCTGCACTCTGTCTATCTCACAGAGTATAGGTTGACTTATTCATGAAGAAATGTAGACCACCCATACTGGAGTGTTTAGCTATTTCTGTAAGTGAATCAAATGGAAGGAAAATACTGTCTGATATGGAAAGAATGAGGAAAGAAAGAAGAAAGAAGAGAAGAACAGACAAAGACCTTCAAAACAAAGAATGTATAAGTGGATAATCAGATTATCTTATATTGGAATTATTAGATAATTATGATAAAAAAATAAGAAACAGTGAGACCCTGTTGCTTAAGAAAAGGTAGATAATAACACAAGATGACACTTAATAGGCTATTTGAGTTGCCACACATGTGCACAGGTCCATGTACCCAAATATGTATACACACACACACACACACACACACACACACAAGAAAAGAAAATGAAACAGAAAACAAATCCATAAATTCCCATTCTAAAGAGAGATGAAAAACTTCAGATATATCCAAAGAGAGTGGTAGAACAGCTTAACAGAGGAAAGAAGACCGTGGAATGTACTGCCAAGAAGAAAGTCATACATGTCACACAGCTCCAGTTACATGGTACTCATAGGCAAGGATGTGAAACAAGAGCCTCACCCAAACTGTAAGCCAGAGAGCTCCAGTGGAAAGGAATAGCAGTCCTGCCCACTTGCCAATGTTCAGCTCTGTTAAGCCTCGAGTCTAGTAGCAGAGTGGCTATTCTGGTGAGATGGGTCAACAAGGGGCAGGTTGAATTGTCTAAATGCTGTACTTGGACTCAATCATGAGAAATAAAAACCTGTTGTTTAAAACTAAAGTAACTTATGGACATGGTTACAGGGAACAATCAGGGAGCCTGAATTCGACTTGATTTGTCCCCTAAGAGAA
>CABHPP010119351.1:6371-20880 GCA_902168425.1 Peromyscus attwateri | reverse complement strand
CTTTCTTTCTTTCTTTCTTTCTTTCTTTCTTTCTTTCTTTCTTTCTTGAGACAGGTTCTTGGGCAGTCAGGCTAGTCCCAAACTCAATATGTAGCCAAGGATAACCCAGAACTTCTAACCTCACTGCCTTCACTTCCCAAGTGCTGGAATTACAGGTGTGCAGCAACATGTCCAGTTTATGAACTGCTGGGGATTGTGCCTAGGGCTTTGTGCATGGTAGGCAACCACTCTACCAACCACACTTCATTCCCAGACCAGTTAAGTGACTATGCCAAAACACTGACCTGGAGTAAATAAACCAAATCAAGCAGACATTTATTAAAGGCTTGCTGCTATGGTCTAGAGGTATGCAGCAGTAAATAAGATAGGCAGGATCCTTGTCCTCATGGAACTTGCAGTCTACTAATTACTCCTCTTCTTATGGATTTTGATATGCAATGTATTACAAAAACTGTGGGAAGTTTTAATGAGTTGATTCATTCTTGAGAAAAGAGGTCAATCTTGCTCCTGCTTCTGTGATACTGGCATGGATATCAGTGAGGAGGCTCAATTAGTTAAAAGAACACAGATTCATGACCACAGCTATTTGGTGACGTGTCAAAATTTCCCAAAGACCAAAAAAAAAAAAAAGTGCATTGGTCCTGATGAGGGATCATCTCTTATTCAACAAGAAAACGAGGGGACTTCTGGGGATTTGCAGTTGATAAAGAGTATGCAGCTTAGCAGGTGTCAAACACCTGTACAAACAAGACATTCAAGGCTGCTTCATCTGTCTCTGGCATCAGCATAAAGTCAGACCATAAGCACCACCAATCATTTAAGCATACTTAGGCAATGACTAGAGAACAGGAACCATGAATCAACTCATCTCTCATAGCTGGAGGTGTGAACATCTGACAGGGTGCTTTCCAGCTCTCCTTCAGGGGTCCCTCAGAGTGAATGGTGCTCAGCAGATGACATCACACAGCAGGTGGGAAGCAGAACTCCCTCTTGACAGTGGGTAGGGGTGGAGGCAGGTGGGTAGGCATGGAAACAGAAGGAAGAGGAAGAGGAGGCTGTGGTTCATAAACAGAAGGCACAACACTGGGGAGTTGGTAGTTTGATATTCTTTCAGAATTTTTTTATATGAGAAAACAATGGTGTGAAAGAATGGACAGGGATGAATAATGACTGTCTGCCAAGATCCTTGGTAACCATGGTGATTATCGCCCAGGCAGATTCAACAGGCAGCTGACTGATAAGAGACACATCAGTTCTCTTTATAGTTCATTTGGAGCCTCCCCCCGCCCCCCATTTATATAGAGTCCAATTCATTCAAGGTTCCAAACTGGGAGGTAGGCACTGTTTCTTATCCCTCCTCTTCCTCTTGATTCTTCAAAACCAGAGAGGTCAAGGTTGCTAACCAGATGGTAAGAAAGCTCTGAGTTCATGGGGAATGTCTCTTCAATGGCCACGGAAGCAGAGGCCTGCTTTTGCACCAGCCTGCACCAAGCCACGTTCTGGAAGGCCCCTCTCCCATCACATCCCGGCCCTGGACTCCCAGAGGCACTGATTGCCAATCCTCTGGCTGGAAGCAAGGAAATGAAACCACTGCCATTTATCACCTGTCAAAAACCCAGACTCCACTTGTCCTGAACATCACGGCCAGACACACAAAGACAACCGCCAGTCCTCAGCTAAGAGGGACTTGAAACAAAACTGAGGGGCCTGCTCCCCAGTTGCAAGGGAAAAAATGGGAATGTGGGATTTATCAATACCCCTCTGTTTTTTACCAAATAGGAAGGTAGAATCTATGGTCATAGATCTCTACAGAAAATAGGAGGATTTGCCTGAGGCTTTCCATTCCACATTGACCTGTGTTTTCTGGAAACCTAGCAGACCACATTAGCATTGGTTACCTAGTGTGCACAAGCAGAATAATAATAATAATAATAATAATAATAATAATAATAATAATACCTGCTTCAAGACTTCTGTGAAGATGAGCTAAGAAATGTGACGAGCTTTCCAACTGTAAGGCCCTGAATACACGACCATTAACAAACCTATAATCTTTTAGAATCAAATCCTGGTGTGCTTATCATCCTACCATCTTCTGTATCCATTCCATCCTTTGTAGCCATGTTTGTCCAATGAAACTGAAACTTGGGAATGGCCATGCTGTCTCAGACTGCAATCTGACCATTACAGTAGAGGGAGGAATGCAGGGAAAGCATGGGCCTTGAAGCAGATAAGGTGGGGTTCAAATACTGCCTCTAGGCAACTAAACAACCCTGTAGTTATTTAATGTGCATCTTTATTTACATGTGGGGTCATAAATACATACACCCCCCCTAATTTCTGGATAGTAATATGTAAGGTACCTAGAGTATACAGTTCTTAAGTACAAATAAACATCAGTGTGCTTGTCTAGACACTAAGACATGACATCTAACAACTAGTACTGCTGTGGATGGAGGATACAGATTTAAGAAATCAACATTCCATGTTGCATCTAATAGTTCCAGTCCTCCTCAAAAGCTGAGGAGGGTGAGGACTTAATATTTTCAAGTAATAGTATATCTATTCTGAATTGTCTACTTTCTTCATTGTGATATCTTTAGGGCAAGGGTTCAGCCTTTTTACTTTCATGTTATTTTTCTGGTCCATCTAGGAAAGGCATTTAGGTTGATGAGGAAGTGCTTATGGCCTCGAGGTTGTTTATTAATCTAGTTTATTCAGGGCTCTAAGTTGAGAGGTGGGCATTTTCCCTTAGCCCCAAACAAGCAAAGAGGATAAGGGGCCAAAATGGATGGTAAGAAAGCTCTGGGTTCATGGAGGACTTTTGTTCAAAAATTGTGGATGTTGAAATTATTCAACAAATGATGAACCAAAAAAATGAGATCCGAGCCGGGCGGTGGTGGCGCACGCCTTTAATCCCAGCACTCGGGAGGCAGAGGCAGGCGGATCTCTGTGAGTTCGAGGCCAGCCTGGTCTCCCAAGTGAGTTCCAGGAAAGGCGCAAAGCTACACAGAGAAACCCTGTCTCGAAAAAACAAAAACAAACAAAAAAAAAAAAACAAAAAAAAATGAGATCCTATCATTTTCTGAAACATGTACCTGGAGATCAGTAAGTTAGATGAGATAACACTGGCACAGAAAGAGAACTATTCCATAATCTCACTCACACATAGAATAGTTTTTTTAAAGTAGCTTAGTGGTTACCGAGGCCAGAAAGAATAAGAGAAAAGTGGAATGTTAAAATTTGTCTGGGGCTGGAGAGATGGTTCAGCAGTTAAGAGCCCTGGCTGCTCTTCCAGAGGACCCAGTTCAACTTCCAGGAACTATACCATTTGTAACGACAGTTACAGAGGATCTGAAAGCCTCTTTGGATATCTCTGAGGGCACTGCATGCATGTGATACACAGACAGAGAAGCAGGCAAAACACCCATACACTTAATAAAAACTAAAGAAATCATTTTCGTCTGGATAGCCCAAAGAGTGTGTTCCTCAGCATTCCTTGTAGAAAAACACACATACAACTAGCATGCTTACTACAAACAACACTCCAAGACTCGACGAACTGTTAGACCCTAGCATTTCCCAGTTACAAAGATGTCTTCACTCTTCAGGCCTGGAGAATCCACTACCTACATGTGCCTGGGATCTACAATGGTTCCACAGACTAAAGAATCTCAACTTCCTGGACCTACACTAGAATAACAACACAGTGGAGCAGAGAGTCCAGCTGCTCAAGGTCTGCATGAGAGCTGGAAGCAGGGGACTCTGCCTGCTGCTGCTCCCTCCTGCCGGCCACTACCACTTGCTGCCCTTGAACACTGAAGGCTACCGGAGCTGCCAAAGACAAGCACTTGAAGAGCTTCTTCTCGTCTACCCACAATTCCTATCTTGGTAGAGTAATAGCACCCCCGGCCACCAAGTGACAGCAGAGGGTCTGAGAACACTCACCAGTATGTGTCATGTTTATGAATCATTCAGGAGACCCTCTGGCTGTGGATTAAGTAATGAAGGACTTGAACAAGCGCCAACATATGGAGTGGGCTTCCAGGATTCGTTTCTTCTGACTTTGGGCTTTACCAAACATGCAAAGACATCTTGGAAGTACACAGGAAATAGAAGAGAGAGAAGCAGACAGAATCAAGCAATTACTCCCATCTGAACAAGAATCTCCCGAAGGGTCACCAGGGCTTCCCTTTGGCTGAAGATTTATGAGCAGGTAAGGCCTCTTAAAATGTACAAACAAAACACAGCTTTTCTTGACAAGCTGAGAGAGAAGTTAATTACATGCCAGATAAACTTTTGATTTACATATTGTTGCATCTTCTTGCCATGGATAAGTAAAATATTTTTTTAAGTTTTTTTTTTAAAAAAAAAAAAAGGAAAAGATTCCTCAACTGATTTATCTTCTATGATCTATTCATAAACCAATGATTATTTTTAGCCAAATTGAGTTATTTGATAAACTTGGAAATAAATTTAATGACGGTCACTTCCCAAGACTCTGATTTTAAAAGAAACCAAAGCAAATCTAGACCACATGGTGTCAACATGGATGGCTTTAAAAATATGGCAATAGCCCATTTTGACCAGAAAAAAAAAAAGTGGGCTAGAGAATGGCACTGTGTACCCCTGTGCTGCCTGAGAGATTACTTCCTGAGTCCTGTTGACTATAGGAAGGCCACCCCTCTCCTTGGTTAACTCTACCTACTGCTTTCCCTTCTGCTTCCTATGAACTGCCATTGCAAACCACAGAGTTAGTGGAAGAAGACTCCTGTAATCTCCCTCTGCCACGTTTGCACTGGTCCAGATCCTTTGTCCTCATCCAGAGCGTCAAGAGTTCACTGATCTTGAGACCCTTGCCCTTCCCGCCCCTCCTCGGCTTCCCAGCATCCTCAGCCGCACACCACTACTGCCTTGAGGCCGTCAGGGTTAGTCTCACATGCCTTGTATTCCTACTGAAGTCAGACAGAAACAGGTGTCTGTGGCACCCTCGCTCTCTGAGCCCTCATCCCATGCTCTCTGCATCTACTTTCTGATGCCCTCTCTCTCAACAGGTGTCTGAAAAAATTCCCCAAGCACCCCTCTTCCTGGATATAATACTGGATAGATCCAGTCTTCAACAAAGCCAGCGTACACCTGGGCTTGTACTGTCCCTGGGTGTCTGTGTTCTAAGAGGAATCTTGCTTTCCCTAGAGGACTCTGCTGCAGCTCTCTCAAGTGGTTGCTGCTGTATCTGCAACCTGCTTATATCATAGAGCCCAGGTAAAGGAAAGGCTTTTCCGGCCATTGCGGGACTTCCTTACTGTTCTCACCCTTCTTCAGTACAAACTCTCAGACTTTAATCATGTCAGACTTAGTTGCTCTCATCTGCTGACCTCTCACAGACTCCTTCGTTTCTCTTTGTATTGTACCCCACTTTTCCTTTGTTCCGTTATAATAACTTTATTGAGATATTTTAGTGATTGGTCGATGTTGCTCTATACCCTGATTCTACGTCCCTTAACCTCTTCTCCTCCAATGATCATTTCCCGTACTCCAACCCACTAGTCATGCTACAACATCCTTTAGCCAATAATTTAAACTTTTATCTAATCTCAGTTTCAAGCATTCCTCTTTTTGGATCACCATCACCTCTTACTTTTCTAGGTCTATTTATCTGCATTCTAACAAGTTTGAATCCCACTCCTTTTCACTACCCCAGTACTGCTTGGATAATCAAGAACTTGCCTGACTTGTTTGTAATTATAATGGTCTTGGTATCTGTAAAGTAATAACTTCTATTTTCCTGGTGGTCAAAGAATTTGAACATCTTACATGCTTATTGGCTATTGTTTTATATCTTCTATTGTGGACAAATATATTCAAATCCTTCCCCTAATTTTTTTCTTTGTAGTTTTCACCGTTGCAAATGCTCTATAGAAAATAAATATGTGTATATATATATTACATATATGAAAGTTACCCACAACCTTAGTACCCCAATAACACAGTAAACCATGTGTTTGTTTTCTGTTTTGTATATATGCATATATACATGAAATATATATGTATACACTTTTTTAATCCTAATTTTAAAACTATGGCAAAGTATGGGTAACATAATTCTTGTTTGGTCAGCTGTACTGGGGATTTATGTTACTTTCACTGACATTCAGTTACAACTCAATAACCTTCCTGATATGTAATTTTGATCATATAGATGTGGCTACAGGTATATGTTTTGCATGAATGAATAAGAAAACAAGAGAACTAAAAGCCCCACACCCCAGACTGAATGATTTCCTCCCAGACCAGTGTTCTGTACTTTACTGAGTGAGGATGAAAGCTGGCTCCTTTCATCAGGATGGAACTGGCAGAGAGGAATTGCTTGCCTATTTCCTGGGCTCCGTTGGCTAGACTCCTGGCCTCATGGCTGGCCCTGGGCTGAGAAAGAGAAGGGCAGCTATAGATCACTGCTTGTGTGAAGTAAGCAACACTTTCTTCCGCAAAGAAATGTCTTCTTTATTCACCTTCACCTCAAACAAGATTTCCAGACCAGCTGGCTTTGTGCCCAGACCCTTTCTCCTCAGTCTCATGGAGCAGGAGCCAGAGCACTCTCTCTCTCTCTCTCTCTCTCTCTCTCTCTCTCTCTCTCTCTCTCTTCTGGTGTGTGGTCTCTGTCTCAGTTCTGTCTGGCAGACAGTATGGAAGACCCAGGTCAGTGGGGTCATCAGAATGCTAAGGGGAAATCTGATTGATGAGCAAGTGTCAGAAGGAGTGAATAGGAGTCTTAATTAATGACTTCTGCCCTGTTTCAAAGGAAGGTTCCCTTACACCCAGTCCTCTTTTCTTTGGGGGAAAAAGAGAAAAAGAAAAAATTGGGGTGGGTGAGGAACTGAGGGGGAAAAGCAGGAAAAAAAACACTCCTATAATCCAAAGTTTTCCAAATGACGGAAAGGAGACTTCAAAGACAGACATTCTGGTTGGTTTTTTTTTTTTTTTTTTTATGTGTGAGACTGTTCAGTGACTCTCTCCTCTCTTTGTTTCCATGGACAGCTAGGCTCCATTCCAAAGTTAAAAAATAAAAGGCCACATTGTTCTGAGGGGAGCTAGCTTTTACAAGAAGTTTCCTCCTCAGTCCTGGGGCATATTAACTGCCGAGGCCCTGGGTGCTCTGGGGGCATTTCTTCCAGCCCTGCTTCTCATCCCTCTCTACGCACTCCTGCTGAAAAGCATGCAGAAGAATTCAGTCTGCTCCATAGACTGACACAGACTGGCCTGAACAAATCAATGTGAAGATGTGGTCAGCCAGGTGGACAACACAGTGGAGGTGATGGAATGGGTGGTATCTAACAGAGGTTCACATTCAGCATTTAAACTGGTAGCTCATCATTGAATGTCTGCCATCTGACTGGTACTGGAGCTGGGTGATTCAACAAAATATAAAGAGAAAAGATCCAAATTTCCATTCAACAAGCCACTTAGACTATGCTCTTCTGTGCTTTTAAAAAAAGATTTTGTGTGTGTGTGTGTGTGTGTGTGTGTGTGTGTGTGAGAGAGAGAGAGAGAGAGAGAGAGAGAGAGAGAGAGAGAGAGAGACATACATATGTGTTCAAGGAGGTCCTAGGAGGAAGTTGGAACACCTGGAACTGGAGTTACTTGTGGTTATGAGCTACCTGACTTGGACTGGGTGCTGGGAACTGAACATGGGTCCGCTGGAAGAATATCAAGTGCCCTTAACTGCTGAACCATCTCTCCAGCCCTCTATCTCTGCTATTTGAATCTTCACTGAAAGCCATAATATCTGCTTCTAGGGCTTGCCAAGGAGTTGGTGAAATGAGTTAACATAGAAACTTTCTGTGCAGTATCTAGCACGTAAAAGAGAATCAGCAAATAACAGTTTAGAAAGGGAATAATGGGCCATCCTTGCCCTAGAGGCCTTCCCTGCCTAGTAATAGATATAAAAATATAATTCCATTTTAATGTCACAAAGGCTATAAGAAGTCTGAGCAAAGTACAGGGAACAAAATATATGTGTAAAGACTAATATACAAAGTACAACACATACTGAACATCACCAGTTTGATACTCAAGTCCAATTTGAACATAATGCCCCAAGTGAAAATTTTCACACTGTAACTCACTATTTAATGCCTAAAACTACTTAAAATATATACATGTATATGCTTTATGTTTATATTTTAATTCCATCCCCAAGATATTTCATTATGTATATGCAAATTTCTCCAAATCTCAAACTTATAAAATCCAAAATGCTTCTGGTCCCAAGTGTTATAGAATATTATTTTAAGATGTGTTACATTTTTTTATGCTGTGGAACATTTGTTTAATGATGCAAAGATGTATTGCATTCTTTTATGTTGCATTTGTTTAACTCTGTGAAGCTGTGTTACTTTGCCTGTCTAAACCACTTGATGGTCCAATAAAGAGCTGAATGGCCAATAGTGAGGCAAGAAAAAGGATAGGTGAAGCTAGCAGGCAGAGAGTATAAGTAGAAGGAGAAATATGGGAGGAAAAAAAGAAGCAAGAAAAGAAGGAACCAGCCACCCAGCAACACAGTCAGCCACAGAGTAAGAGTGAAAGTAAGATATACAGAAGTAAGAAAAGGAAAAAGCCTAGAAGCAAAAGGTAGGTGGGTTGAAGTTAAGAAAAGCTGGCAAGAAACAAGCCAAGCTAAGTCCAGGTATTTATAAGTAATAATAAGCCTCCGTGTGATTTATATGGGAGCTGGGTGGCAGGCACCCCAAAGAGTAAAAGAGCCAAAAGAGTAAAAAACAAACAACTACACCCAAGTGCTTCAGATAAGGAACAATGAACCTGTAACCCTCAAGAGAAAACTTCAATGCAAATGTCACAGAGAAGAAAATGTAATCAGAGTAATAAAAGTCAGATAAACAGATAAAGCAAGGTGTGAAGATAGTCTAAGGAGATCCCAGGAAGGTACATCAAGTGGCCACAGTGTGAGCACAGAATGAGTAAAGAGAGTCAGTGACAGACGAGAGACACATTAAGATAACTAACAAAAGAAAATGAACCTGGCAATGCATTGGATAAGGGGAGAAGCAGAAGCAAAGGGAAGAAGAGATGGAGGAAGAGAAGGAGGATGAAGAGGAAGGAGGAGGAAGGAAGAAAAGGAGGAAGGAGGAGGAAAAAGGGAGGAAAGAGAAGGGGGAGAAGCAGAATGAGGAGAAAGAGGAAGGAGGAGGAAAGAAGAAAAGGAGGAAGGAAGAAAAGGAAGGAGGAAAGAGAAGGAGGAGGAAAGAAGGAGGAGGAAGAGGAGGAAGAAGGAGAAAGGAGGAAAGAGAAGGAGGAGGAAGGAGGAAAGAGAAGGAGGAGGGAGGAGAAAGAGGAGAGCCCAGGATGAGCTTGGTGGTAGGAAGCTGGCAGGTGATATCCCAAGTTAATCTCACAGAAAATAAAAGGGTTCTCCACTCAGGACAAAAGTAAAACATCAGGTGGACTGGATCTATAAATAAGTATCAGCTGGGTAATTTAGAGGCCCAGAAACAAGTGAAGAACTGGAGGGAAAACCTTTGGCTGCCTTTGGCCTAGTGGCCTCAAGATGGAAAAGATGCCAATTCTGTAATTCTATGAACTTTATGAATTGCTGTTGACTCCCTCACCAGATATGCCCCACAGGCTAATAAAGCAGGTGAGAACATTCACCTTTAATTCAAAGGTGGGAAATCATGATGAATGAGTAACCTAAGTCAATCAATACAGATCCATTCACTGACTTAACAGACTGTGTTCAACTGAAAATCTAGAAATTGCTGAATTATACAAAAGTACCTAAAACCAATAAGCCAAATTATTTTTTCATTACAAGTCAAGTCTAAATAAAATTAAATTACATTTCTTTATAGATTTATTTCATTTTTATTTTATGAGTGTGAGTGTGTGTGTGTGTGTGTGTGTGTGTGTGTGTGTGTATGTGTGTCTATTAGGTGTGTGTAGGCACCCACAGAGGCCAGAAGAGCTGGAGTTAGAAACAGTTGTGAGCTGCTTGTTGTAAGAATCAAACTCTGGTCCTCTAGAAGAACAGCAAGTTCTCTTAACTGCTGAGCCATTCTTCCAGTTCCCTAAGTTAAATTGCATAGGTAGTTCTCATCAGTTGTATTTCATTTTTTCACTGGAAAGTACATACACATAGTTAACCATTTTAGAGACAGGAAAGATTAGAATGGAAAGGAAACCTGTCTCTCCATTCTCCCTCTGTCTTATTGAAAGGTCACTCTAGTTTCTTGAGTACTTCTTTTTAATTTTTAAAACTTTTATGATTAAGGTGTGTGTGAGACACACACACACAACATGCACTCATGTCTGAAAATCAGAAATCAACTCTCAGGAGTCAGTTTTTTCCTCCTGCCTTGTTGAGACAGTCTCTCTTGTTATTTCTGCTCTGGTATTCAGGTTATCCGGTCTGGAAGCTTCCAGCTGATCCTCTTATCTCTACCTTCCATTTCTCAGTACAAGTGCTGGGGTTACAGATAAACACCACCACACTCAACTGTCTTACCTGGGTTCCAGGGATCAAACTCAGGTCATCAGGCTTGCATGGCAAAAAGTTGTTTTATCCAATGAGATATCTCACTGGTCCCCTTCTTGAGTATTTTTATGTGAGAATATATATTTTACTTATAAAATTATAGCAGTTTAGAGTGAGCTATTTGATTTTGATCACTTCCTTTTTCAGTACTTTGTCATCAGAAAACAACGTATTTTGATGGATATTCTGGTATAGTTGATAGCTTCTGGAATAGAGCTCAAGAAGCATAATTGCAAAGGAAAAGGATATATGCACTTTCTTTTACAGCTGTTGCCAAGTTGCTCTCTGGTTAACAATGCCAACAACCTAATAGCTAGCTTCCTTTGCTCTCAGCAATGCTGGGTATTACCAAGCACTTCCTTCTTCTCCTCTCTGGTAAGTAAAAATGATTTTGTGTTACAAATGAGACTTATCATTTTATGTGAGTGATAGAAGCATGCATGTTTTGAATGTTTACGTTCATTTATTGTGTATGTGGATGTGCATGTGTATGTGTCTATGTGTCTATGTGTCTATGTAGGTGCCTGTGTCCATGTCTGTGTCTGTGTTTTGATCATGGCTTGTATATGGAGGTCAGAGGACAACTTGCCAGAATCAGTTCTCTACTTCCACCACGTGGATTATCAAAGTCAGATCATCATGCTTGGGAATAAGTGCCTTTACCCACTGAGCCGTCTTGTGATCCTGAAATGTAGACTTTTAAAAGTGTGTTTATATTCCAAGTCGTGTACCAAGTATGTTACATAAATGATTTTTGTTCCTATAATATTTTGAACACAGTGTGGCTCTAGAAACCAAAGGTTGTCTAGCCATTATGCAATGTGACTTTTTAGAACTCTATTCTCTCTCCGTTGTTGCACTTTTTCCCATGTATTTTTAGGCACTAGAAGAAGGAAAGTATAAATTAATATTTAATGCAGTGGAGAGACCAATAAATACATAATGGGGCTACTACAAATTGAGAAAGATGCGTTTGTTAGTTTCTTGCTCTGACAGAACACCAGATAGGAACAATGGAAAGGAGGAAGTTCTCATCTTAGCGTGTAGTTTCAGGAGCTCAAGTCCATAGACCTTGGCTCCATTGCATCTGGGTCAGTGGTGAGGGAGAACATATGGCAGCAGTGATCTGCGGCAGAGTAGGCTAGTCACTGCATGGTGAACAGGAAGCAAAGAGAACAGAGAGGGGTCTGGAACAAGACACAGAACCCATGTATATGCCCATAGTTACCTATTTCCACAAGATAGACTCCATCTCCTGAAGTTGTTGGTATCTCCCAAAATGGTACCATCAACTGGGAGCCAAGTTTTAAACTCATGAGCCTATAGGGGCACTTCCTATTCAAAGCATAACCTTCTGCTCCTGACCCCCAAGGGCTCATGACCATCTCATAATACAAAACACATTAAGTACATCTCCAAAAGCTCCCCAACCCCTAGCTGTTCTAACATTGTTCAAATATAAGTTCAAGGTCTACTGAGATGCAAAGTCATCTCTTAGCTGTGAGTCTCCATAATGTAAAAAGCAAAGTAATATTGATAAAATAGCATAAATTTAGTATCCCCATTACCAAACAGTGGAATGGGAAAAGAGCAGGAAAGATTCTAATAAAAGCAAGAGCCCAGCAGGGAAAATACCAAACCTGATATCTAAGGCATGTGATAGCAAGATATGAGCACCAGTAGGCTTAGACAATCCTGCCACTATGGTCTTGGGTTGACTCCACTCATTGCCTGTAGCTTTCCTGGGCAGACATTACATGTTCCTAGCATCTTGGGCATCCTGGAACTTCCACTGCATCTCTGCCTTCACCATGACAGCTTCTACATTGCCTTCTCAAGGACAACCTGAAAGGGATGCTTAACCTGCTATGCATTGCCCAGCCTCCACAACAGTCATTTGAAATTTGGGTGGAAGGCTGACAGATCTCATAACTCTTGCATTCTGCATGCCCTTAGTACCAGCATCTTACATTCTGCATGCTCTTAGTATCAGCATCACACACATAAGTCAAGGTCTCCCACAATCTTAAGAAAAAAACAGAACCAACTTGTAACATGTCTGTGTAGTCTGTAAGGGCTTGGAGAGCTGAACAAGGTTAAAATAATCCTGGAAAACACTTTTCAGGTACTTTTTTCTCATGTTTCTCATTTTCAAACACGTTTACCCTTTTACATACTTGAACATACAATGGGTAGAGTCTGACCAATTCTATAGATGCCCTGGATTTTCTATTTTCTAATTTTCTATTAGTCCATGGAAAAATAGTTGCTTTGTTTCTAATGGTACTAATCTCTTTAACAATTATGCCCTTAAGATGGGCATGGTGGCACACACCTTTAGTCCTAGCACTAGGGAGGCAGAAGCAAAAGGACCTCTGTGAGTCTGAGGCCAGTCTGCTCTACATAGTGAGTTCTAGGACAGTCAGGGCTACATAAAGAGATCTTGTTTAAAAAAAAAAAAAAAAAGACAAAAAAGTTGCCTGTGGAGCTGGAAACACAGCTCAGCAATTAAGAATACTGGATGCTCTTCCTTAGGAGCCGGGTTCAACTCCTAGCACCACATTGTATCTCACAATTGTCTTTGACTCCAGTGCCAGGAGAATTCAAAGCCCTCTTCTGAAATCTGCAGGTTCCTGCGTGCACATGACACATGTACGTACACTCAGGCACATATGCACACACATAAAATAAGTTAAAGACATATACATGTAAATATCTACATACATATGTGTAGTGGGTAGCCATTCCAGCTTTGACCTGGAAATTCCAACCCCCATTGAGGCTTCGGTAATGTCACACCTACAAGGCAGGGCTGAGAGAGGGTGCTAAAGACCTGAGATCTGGATGCGCGGGCTCTCTTGGTTCCTGGACCCTGCACGCTGGAGGTAGACCGAGCAGAGTTCTCCAGAGAACACCACCGGACTGCACCTTTCCCAGACCCTGTAGCCTATCCCTTTACTTGTAAGTTACCCCACAAAATAAACCTCCTTTTTAACTACGTGGAGTGGCCTTAATAATTTCACCAATACATATGTATGTATGTATGTAGATATGCTCTATCAACAACCTTAATGCATTCCTTTTCTGGCCAAACTACTTATATTCCAACTCTTTGCACTCTGCTTTTCATACCTAACTTTCACTTTAAGAGACTCATCACTGGTCAAAGTGATGAGAATAATGGGCAGTGGGGTGCTCAACTCTAAACGGGTCATCTAATCACCACTCCAAGGGTGAATGGGAAGGATGGAAGAGTAAGAAGATAGGTAGATATTTTTACAAAATCTCATACTCTGGACATGGCATGGCCATGGCCCCAGAACTCACTGTGCCTGTGGATACTGGCACGGTATCTACACAAGTCTGGGCCCATTAGCATTTCGTCATGGAGTGGAGAGGGTTTATACACTGACCCTCCCTAAGGAACTACTGGCAATGAATGGCAGCTAGGAAAGAACTGTCACTTTCTGCCATCCTGAGCCCTCTGGTAAGATGCCCACGCCCCAATAAATGACCTCCCACCCGTGCTCCTGCAAACAACCCTAATCAAATTCAGTGTGTTACTGAATTTAAGGAAGAAGGTTCATTGTAAAGAAGGGTTTCTGGATGGAATACAGGGACAAATGGCCAAACGAATAGAAACACATGAACTGTGAACCAATGGCTGAGGGGCCCCCAACTGGATCAGGCCCTTTGAATGGATGAGACAGTTGATTGGCTTGATCTGTTTAAGAGGCATACAGGCATTTGAACCGGGCCCTGTGCTCAGTACATGAATTGACTGTTTGAAACCTGGGTCTTAGTAGAGACCCTAGGCTCAGCCTGGGAGGAGGGAACTAGACCTGCCTGGGCTGACTCCACCAGGTCGATCTCAATCCCCGGGGGAGTCTATGCCCTTGAGGAGATGGAAATGGGGGGTGGGCCGGGGGGAGGGGGGCGGGCCGGGGGGAGGGGGGCGGG
>CABHPP010119349.1:28470-40579 GCA_902168425.1 Peromyscus attwateri | reverse complement strand
AGGAGTCTTGCAAGAGTAGACAGAGACAGCTGGCAGCCTGGACAGTCATCCAAAGTTCCTCTGTAAAGTTGAGACATCTGTCTTCAGCCCACAGGCCTAGAGTCTCTCAGTCACTTCTCTCTGTGTCCTGTAGAATGTCTGGCAGTTTCCTCTGCAAAGCAGGAACCTGAAGGACCATTTTGCCAAGCAAAGTTCAGTGGTCACCTTCCTATGGGTCCTACATTTCCAGTCAATCAAGCAGTCCAGACAAGAACAGTTTCTTGCCCCAATGGCTATTTTTGCCAAGGTGAAGATAAACTCCATATGGAGTGTCTTCGATGCCCGTCCTCCTCTCTGAAGTAAATTGGTACTGCCAGGAGCAGACATGTCTCATTGTCCAGAAAGTCTAAATTTTTAAAACATTTTAAATGCCATATTCTGTAGGTCTTTGATGTGTTTGAAGATTACCTACCTAATTGAATTATATCTATGTATACCTAGAAAACCTAACTATTTGACTATCATAGAGGACTAATTAGTAATCTGTATTTTTAATTATCTATTATAATCTAAATGAGTAACATAAACATATTACCTCAAATGAGAGTATATATATATATATATATATATATATAATAACAAAATTAAGTGTAAACTTGTATCAATAAACTAAAATCCATAGCAATGTACAACATTTTAAACAAGTTGCTCTTTAAAAGTAGGTTCAACAATCTACTCTTTTATCCTATCATATATATATCCTATTTTTGTATATTATATCCCCCTTTCTTCTTTTTGAAAGATATTGACTATGACCAATAACAATTTGTAACCAACAATCTAAACAAAGACAAACATCCATAACTAATTTTTTGGAATGTGGGCTTAGTTTTCTAGGCTACTTTTTGCTGGATGAGGGTGCTGTATTCTTATGGGAACATAAAGAAAATTTTAGGATTATGGGGTAATCTGTGAGGCTGTATTGTCTGAGCCATTTGCCTTGAAACCATTCAGGATGTTGGGTCATCTGGGCCATGGTGTCATCGGAGAACTTTCAGGTGGTCTTGGATTGTCAAACCTGATGTATCTTAATCTAGAACAAATCCATAGCCTCTTGCTTTCTGTGAAAACAAAAGCAGAGCCTCCTTACCAAAACACCATACCCTTAGATCCAAATTTTGAAGTCAAGGTACCTTTAAAATACATAAATTGGTTTAACTGAGCAGCCTTTACAATCAAATGTCTTTCTGCAGTTAAAAATTTCAAAGAAAACACAATCCAGATTCTCTGTGTGATATCCATCTTTACGTGGCTTATTTTTTATATTACTTTTACTTTCTCTTTAAAGACTTTATTTTTTAAAACTATCTATTTCTTTATATAACTGCATACATTACTTTTTTTCTCTCTTCCAAGTCTATGTACTTTTTTTTGGTTTTTTGAGACAGGGTTTCTCTGTGTAGCACATTTTTACAAACATTGTAAACCATTTAGAGGTTTATCCCATCTAAATCTGTCTTATTGTGAATGTATTGCTTTAAACTGTAGCATTTTCTGCCCACTTCAGCTTCTCAACACAGTGGTAGTAAATTTACCTTCAGCTCTAGATCTGGGAGCCATGTATACCATCAACTGTCAGAAGCAGTGGGTCTATGCTTCTATCAAAGCAGCATATAGCCCAGAAACCTCTTTTTTTTTTTTTTGTCTGTACTATCAAAGGCTAAATCCACCACACAGTGTAATGTGCAGCTTGCAGATGCCTCATTCCCACCATGCTGCAGGTCAAGTTCACACGCCACGAACCAACCATAGAGTAGTAGAGACTGGGATAGGGGAAGAATTGTTGTTATGCCCAGATTTTGGGGTCCTCCAAAAGACTGCCACAGAGACCAAATCTCTTATGTAAAAGCAAAGAGCCTTAATTTTCAAAGTCAGTGCTTGGACTGTCTGTCTGATTCAGCACTGAGAGCAGAGAGCCCAGAGCCCAGGCAGGGTGGGGATTTTATCATAGCAGAGGTTAGGGTGAGGGGATTTCCAGTGTTCAGGACTCTGATTGGCTGACATTTGTCTAGGAGTATGGGGAATGTTTGGAATGTCAGGTATCTTCTCTTAGGGGTCACCTCATGGCTCTTTCTGGGTCCTGGTGTTGCCTGCCAAAAGTTGTGTCTGGCAGTTGTGTGGTCAAGCTGTTTTCGGGTCTCCCCACATTGTGAGGGAAGGAATAGGAGTGGAACACATTATATGCATGTATGAAATTCTCAAACAATACAAAAAAAGAAAAAAATTAAAATCATAAATAAACAACATAATTATAAAAGCTAAGTAGGTTAAAGAGGATTTTGATTGAAATTGAATCTCTTACTTTTTTATTTTTATTTTATTTTTCTTTATTAAGAAATTTTCTACTCACTCCTCATGCTATCCACAGAACCCCCCTCCTCCCTGATTCCACCCCCAGCCCTCTTTCCCAAGCCACCCCACATCCCCACATCCCCCAAATCGAGGTCTCCCATGGGGAGTCAGCAGAGCCCAGCTCACTGAGCCTAGGCAGGTCCAAGCCCCTTCCCACTGCACCAAGGCTGTGCAAGGTGTCACACCATGGGACCAGATTCCCAGAAGCCTGCCCATGCACCAGAGACAGATCCCAATACCCCTGCCTGGGTGCCCCCCAAACAGTTCGAGCCAAACAACCATCTTCCTTGTACAGAGGGCCTAGTCCAGTCCCATGGGTGCTCCACAGTCACCAGTCCACAGTTCACGGGTTTCCACTAGTATGGTCCGTCATCTCTGCACATCCTCCCATCATGATCTCAACGTCCCTCGCCTGCAGTATCTCTCCTCTCTCTCATCAATTGGATTCCAGGAACTCAGCCTGGTGCCTGGCCGTGGATCTCTGTATCTGCCTCCATCTGTCACTGGACAAAGCTCTATGATGACAGCTAGGTTATTTGCTAGGCTGGTCACCAGACTAGACTAGTCCAGGCACCCTCTGGACCACTGCCAGCAGACCAAGGTGGGGTCAACCTTGTGGATTCCTGAGAGCCTCTCCAGCACCCTGCCTCTTCCTATTCCCACGATGTCCTCATCTATCATGGTATTTTCCTCCCTGCCCTCCCACTCTGCCCCTGTTCCAGCTTAACCCTCCCATTTCCCTATGTTCTCATCCCCTACTCCTCGCCCTCTGCCATCCCCCACCACCCAGTCAAGTCATGTAGATCTCATCCACTTCTCCTTCACAGGGTCATCCATGTGTCCCTCCTAGGGTCTTTCCCTGTTAGCTAGCCTCTCTGGAGTTGTGGGTTGCAGTCTGGCCATCCCTTCCCTCCCATTTAGTATCCACTTATGAGTGAGTACATACTATGTTTGTCCTTCTGAGTCTGGAACCTCTTACTTATAACAAAAGAAATTTATACATATATTCAATCTAAAAAGTAAAAAGAAAGCACTTTGTCTTTGAAATGCAATTAAAATTAGTTTCAGGAAACCACACAGCATAAATGTTCATACTAGTAAAAAAATAAAATATTTTTCAAATAATGTGTAACTTTGTTATGGTTTGAAAGAAAATAGCCTCCAAAGGGACTGGCATTGTAAGAAGGTGTGGCCTTCTTACATATGCTCATATATGCTCAGTCCACACCCAGTGAGACTATTCACTTCATGTTGCCTGCAAAATGAAGAACTCTCAGCTCCTTCTCTAGCACGATGCCATGTCCCACCATAATGATAATGAACTAAACTTCTGAACTGTAAGCCATCCCCAATGAAATGTTTTCTTTTATAAGAGTTACCATAGTCATGGTGTCTCTTCACAGCAATAGAAACCTTAACTAAGACAAGGTTTTCTCAGGAAAATATAAAACCAGGTGTATGGAAGGAAATACCTAAAAACAAGGTTAAAAATTAGTAATGTTGAAAGCAGAAAAATGATAAACTTAAAATCTTCTTTCGAGACATAACAAATTGATATATTTCTTGCATTGCTGACAAAGAGACACAGAGTACAAAATTGGACACTAGCTAAAAGAAAAAGATAAAGACCCAAGATATTAAAATAATTAGAAATATAAATATTATAAACCATATTATCCACCTATATTTGACAATTCACAGAGAATTATAGAGACTACCAAGTTCTGTAATTCATCAAAGTTAAACATAAAGAATTATAGGACATCTATATCACATCCCTCCTATCAAGGCTCAGAGATAACCTTGATAAGGTGGGGCAAGAAGATTATAAGCTCCAAGGGTAACTTCAAGGAACCAGTGATTCTGGACATGATGGGGCAGTTGTATGTATGAACTCAATGGTGATGTGACAACAGACACAAGACCTATGCAAGCTCAAGCCAGGCAAAATCTCAGATTGGAAAAGGGAGTTGGCACCAAAGTCCTACCTCTAGCTGAGAGGCTATTAATATTTGATAGCTTCTAGGGAGGGAGAATCAGTTTTCTTTAAGACAATGATCACTGGTATATTGAACACACTTCAGGGCAGGCCTCATGCACAGGAGTACTCAGCCAACAGGAACTGGGCAAAAAGAAATAAATAAGTAAGCAAGTAAATAATTACATAAATAAATAGCAATGAGAGATAAAGAGAGGAGTAGATAATACGAAGTTGGGTGGGTAGGGTAGGGAATTGGTGATGTATGTAGAAGGGGTTGGGAGAGGTGTGAATGTACTTTAATGCATTTTATGAAATTTTCAAAGAATTAATAAAATATTATTTTAAAATATGACAATTGCAGTAAGTCAGAAACTGTAACATGATAATGGATGAAATAAAAGAAACAAATAGTGCAAAATACCAAAGCTATGATTAAAAGAATCCACAAGATACCATTTTGCTCACATTTATCTATATACAAAGTTTCTGTCATAATATCAGTTGCATGCTTTGTAGATACACACAGGATAGATTAAATAATGATAGAGAAAATTAAATCAACTAGAACAGTTAAAACAATTTTAGAAAGGAATAAATGAGAGGAATTGCATTACCTAAGATTACACGCCAACATTAATCAAGTCAACATGAAATTGACAGGAGTAAACACATAAACAAACAAAAAGAACCAGAAATATATTATATAGCTAACAGACTTTTGGCAACATTGTCAAAGCAATTCAGTAGAGAAAGTGTAGTCTTTCTAACAAATGGTGTGAAATTTGACTTCTACAGGATTTTTTCTGAAGAGAGCCTTGTCCTAAATGTATCTTATAATAGATTTTTCACATTGATTTAGTTCTAAATATAAAACATAAAAGCATAAAACTTTTAGAAAAAAACCTAGAAGTTCTGGGGATATAGCTCAGTGGTTGAACACTTGCCTAGCATGCAAGAGGTCCTAGGTTCAACCCCCAGTATGAAAATAAAAAAGGTATAATACAGAAGATCTTGGTGGTGACCTGGAGGATAATGAAGAATTTTTAAACCTTAACCCCAAATTATGAAGCATAAAAGGAATTATGGATAAATTTAACTTTATTAAATTTAATAATGCTTGACTGTGAAAGACACAGAAAAATGAAAGGACTTTGCAATCTGGGACAAATTATATGCAAATCACATAACCAGTGAAGGACTTATAACTTGAAAAATTACTTAAACTCAACACCAAGCCAAAAAGAACCAGTTCTTGCAAAGCAAAACTATATATAATCTGAACATACTCACTTATTCAAAAAGGATACATGCATGGGCAAATAAAAAGATGTTCAACATCATTATACTATAGGTAAATACAAATTAGTTTAAATATAAAATTCACTAATATCTCTGTAAAGCAACTTAGAAGTTATTTATCAAATTAAATGTATATTTAATCATACATTCTAGTAGTTACCTTTTGAGTATTTAGTCTAAGAAGTGAAAACCTTTGCTGGTAATGAGCACAAACTAGAAACAACCCAAGTAGACTTTGCCAGATGGTTAAACAAATCATAGTGCACACATAAAACGAACTCCTGACACAAAAAGTAACAATAACTACAAACAATAAATTGAACCAGATCTAAAAGTGTATTTCTTTGAGTAGAAAATAACAATCTCTAAAGGTTACTTTTAATTTCATTAATATCAAATTCTTAAAATTATGAAAAAAACTCAGGGTCTTCCTGGGATAGTTAAAGGGAATTATAAGTACAAGGAGTGTAAACATAGGCCATTTGGGAAGTAATCGGAGCAAGCTGTACTCTAATTGTAATTCTAGGTAAAAACAAATATACATTTTTTTCAATACAGCTAAATACCAGAACTTACACCACAAAACAAACAACAAAAGCAATAAGTGACTCAACATTAAAATTGAGTAAATACAGATTAGACTATGGTTTTATATTTTTATCTTTTTACTCAAATAGAATTGCATCACTTTCCCCCTCCCTTTCTTCCCTCCAGCCCATCCCAGCTACCCTCCCTGGAATCCCTCCTACTTCCCCCTTCTAAGTTAACAGTCTTTTTTCTTTGATTATTATTGTTTTTTATATATATATATAATATATATATTATATTGTATATATGTATATATGTATATGTATATATATGTATATATGTATATGTATATATATATATGGGGTGGGTGTATGTGTGCACAAACATATATAAGTACAACCTGCTTAGTCTATTTAGTGTTGCTTGTATGTATATGTTTTGGGAGCTGACCACTCAGTATTAGACAATCACTTAAAGTGGTCATCCCTAAGAAAGAATAGTCCCCCCTCTCTCAGCAGTTGCTAGCTGCCTGTAGTTCCTCATCTAAGGGTGAAGCCTCATTATATTTCCTCCTTCCATGCTGCCGTGTCATGATGTCATCCTTATTAAGATCTTGTTTGGTCAGCCATATTGTTGAGATTTCATGGGTGCAGTTTGCCTGCCATATATAAAAGACACAATCTTACAATAGACTTCCTGGTCCTCTGACTCTTATAATCTTTCTGCCCCCCTTTTTTTCCAGGGTGTTACCTGAGCCTTAGGTGTAAGGGTTGTATTGTAGATATATCATTTTATTCTGGAAACTCCTCAGTCAATTATCTGCATCTTGACAAGTTGTGGTTCTTTGTAATTGTCTACAACTGCTGCTTCAAAAAGACATTTCTCTGATGAGGGGTGAGAACTAACCTTATTTTGTAGCTTTATTTTTTAAGATTTATTTTTATTTTAATTATGTGTGTGAGGGCATGGGGTGGGAATATGAGTGTAGTCACTCCTGGAAGCCACAAGAGTGCATTGGATCACCTGAAACTGGAATTTCAGGGATGTGAGACCTGCTGACAGGGATGCTTGGAACCAAACTCCAGTCTTCTGTGGGAGCAGCATGTATTCTTAATTTCAACCATGTGCTCAGCCCCTAAAACTGATATTGTTAGAAGCTGCCCCCCACAAAAAAAAGCTGAGGAACTCTCTACCACTTATAATTTCTATGAATCTAAAGTGATTTTAAAATAAAGGGTTAAAAGACTTCTGATATTAGCTCCAATATCTAAAAAAACATAGAAGTCATTACTTCTATATTTTCAAGAAACAGCTGTAAAATTGAAAGTCAATTACTTTTCCAAAACTGAGCAGAGGACTTAGGTTAACAAGGTCACTGGGTCAACTGCCACCCTGAAGTGAGGAGAAACAGGCACATTCAGAAAGATACAATGATTTGCTTCCCTGGAGCAGAAACTGCAGGAAACCACACAGGCAGAACCAATTACTTCACTAGTAATATTGACAAATTACTGTAGAATGAATGCAGACTAGTTTGAAACTGCAAAACTCCTGGGAGTGGCAATCACAGGGGGGACCTTAGAGTTTTGCAGACTTTTGGTCTAGAGAGGTCACCAGGTTCTTATAATGGGAATCTGAGAAAAGTCCCCTAGTGGTTCTGCCAAGAGGAAGGAGAACATTCTTTCTCAATAACAGAGGTTATTCCCCAGGGTAACATGGAGACTTTATGTTACCACGAGGAATTATTTTCCATTCAACTCCAGAGATATTCATCTTTCCTGTCTCAACTAAGGAAAAATAAATAACGTAGTCGACATAATATAGGCTCCAAATACATTGATTGGAAATGATGTAGGCAAGCGAGAAAGCAAAGGGCTGAGACAGGGAGTAGGGTAATGATATTGTGATCATAGCATTACGAAGAAGCAGACCCACAAAAACACTAACATCTAATTTTATAAAGTTCTAGAGCCCCTTTTTCAAGCCCACATCATAACATCATAGCCGAAGGCCCCTACTATAAATCTGAACTTACAGTTAATAAATCTGAAAAACAAAGGTGCTCTCAAAACTAATACAAGGAGATCCTAAAGCAAAGAGAGGAAACAAAATCAAAGCTACCAACAGAATTGAAAGCTGTGAGCACTTAGAGCTACCACAAACATCAAATACAGGTTGATTCCTAACCTTGTTAATGTCAATCCTCATGGTAACAGAACAGAACACTAATGCCCATTTGGATTCCAACAAAAAATTACAAAGAACAAAACCCCAGAAGAACACAATCTAAAAGTGTAACACAATCATCACAATTGGACCCCAGACACAGGCTGATGTTAAGAA
Organism: Peromyscus attwateri; assembly: GCA_902168425.1. Lineage (NCBI taxonomy): Eukaryota > Metazoa > Chordata > Mammalia > Rodentia > Cricetidae > Peromyscus > Peromyscus attwateri. The sequence goes on along the minus strand of CABHPP010119349.1, from coordinate 32,037 downwards.
AGAAAGTTAACATAGATATAATTTTTTGCCTCTTTTTTTGACAGGGTTTCATTGTGTTAGTGTTGAATATCCAATCCTGCTTCAGCCTCTAGCAGGAAGGAGGAGGAAACAGGATTGAAAGTTTCAAAAATGTCTGGACTATAGTGCATTCAAGATAAGCCTGAAGAACTTTGAGACCTGATGTCAAAATAAAAGCAAAGAGAAAGCTGGGGATATAGTTCTATCAATGGTAGAGTGCTTACCTAACATGCATCACCAGTACACATTCCCCCCAAAAAGAATTAAAGACAAGGGAGATAGTTCAGCTGGTTTAGGCACTTGCCATCAAGCCTATAACCTGGATTTAACCTCTGGAACCTACATGACACACATACTCACACATGGTACTCACATAGTAAACAAACAAATAAAAAAAAATCAAACAAATAAGTATAAATTTAAAATTAAGGAAATATAGACCACAAATTTAGAGACTGTGTTTGCAAATTGTGTATCTGATAATTGAGACAAGTAGCTGTTACAAAGTTGAATCAGGGCACCCAAAATGTAGTTCTGTCTCCTAACCCATATTTGTGAATGTGGCATCTAGGGAAAGTATCTTTGAAAATACACATAATTGAAGCTCTCAAAATAAGAATTGTTGAACCAGGGTAAACTTTAAACTCAATGGCCAGTGGCATATGGAAAAGACAGATCTGAAACACAGAGAAGAGACACAGAGTTAGGTGAAGATGGAGGTTGACTAGAGGTATGGTTTATAAGCCAAGGATGCCATTAATTACTGAGTAGCCACCAGCAGACAGGAGAAAGGCATGGGGTAGCTGCTGCTTTGAAGCCTCTAAAATGAACTGATCCACATGATACCTTGATTTCAGACTTCTGACCTCCAAGTCTGTGAGAAAACAAATTTATTTCATTGTAAGTGACCCAGTTTCTTACAGTTGCTCTAGGAAACACACTTGCAAGCCTGTTTTAAAAAATGAGCAAAATTGTACAAACAAATATCTCACAAAAGAAGACATATGATGGGGAATTAACATATGAATAGATTTGCAACATAATTTGACATTAGAAAAAATCCAAATCATAACAACTATTTACCAGCCTACACCAAATAGAAAAAAACTAAAAATAACTCCTGGTGGATATGCAACAGAATGCTGAGACAGAGAAAGGACTTAGAAGCTTGATGTGATGGCAGTACCTATAGTTGCGGCTTTCTAGAGACTGACACCAGAGAATCTTGAGCTCTGGTTAGCTGAAGTATAGAAGAAGCTGTCACAAGCCCCATTGCATCACCAAAACAGAAATAGAAGAATACATTAATAAAAGAACAAAAGGAAGGTTCATGGGAAGTTGAAAAATTTTGAATGAGGTCAAGATTTCAGTTAATCATAGTGTTGTAATACATGTTGGTTAGTTTATGACAAATATGTTAGCTTAAGGTATTGATTGACAGTAGTAGAAATTAAATACTAAGAAAAAAAGAGTGCAGGACAGTGAGATGACGCAGCAGATAAATATGCTTGCCGGCAAGCCTAAGGAGCTGTATTTCATCTCCTGGATGGATTCACGAGGTAAAAGGAGAGACTTAACTCTTAAATGTTTTTTCTCTGACCTCCACACCCATACCTCAGTGTCAGTGCCCACACACATACACACATAAATTAATTAATCAATTAATGGAAATACTGAACTTTTAAAGCAAGAGAAAAAAATAACCTCTTGTACTAGCTTTGGAGCTTTTCTGTAATTACAAAACTATTTTATATAAGTTCATTTTCAAATAAGTGGTATTTATTAAGATGCAGCCTTGCTATTTGCCAAACTAGTTTTTATTGCCTGGGTTTACCAGCTCCTTCTACTTCCATCTCAGACATATCTGAGACCCATAGCATGAGAGAGGACCCACCTCTGATACAGCCTGGAGGGCTAGGACCCAGAGGCTGGATAGCCCAGACACCTAGGATAGAACCAAACATGACTAGGGGGAAAATTCAATGAAATGATTCCTAATGATATTCTACTATACTCAAAGATTGGTGTCTAGCCCATTGTCATAGGAGAGACTTCATCCAGCTAGGGGAATCCTGCAAAAGAGAGGGAGGAAGGATTGTAGAAGCCAGACGGGTCAAGGATACCACAAGAAAACCCACAGAATTGACTAACTTGGGCTCATAGAAACTCACAGAGACTGATTCGAAGACCAGGGAGCCTGCATGGGATTAACTTACGCACTCTGCATATATGTTAGAGTTGTGTAGCTTAGTGCTCTTGTGGGACTTGGATACAGTCAGAACAGGGGCTGTCTCTGACTCTTTTGATGGCTTTTGGGGACCTTTTCCTCCTACTGGGTTGCCTTGCCCAGCCTTAATAGGAGAAGATGTGCCCAGTCTCAAAGCAACTTGATATGCCATATTTTATTGATATCCATGGGAGCCCTAGTCTTTTCTGAAGAGAAATGTAGGAGGAGTGGATGGGCAGGAGGACTGGGAGGGAGGGCAACCAACTGCAGTCAGGACCAAAAACAATAAATAAAACAAAAAAAGTCTGTGTCATTGTGATTGGCTAAATAAAAGGTCTTCATTCAATAAAACCTTTTGTAAAAAGAACCTTTAAGGGTCAACCACAAGGGCAGGTTTCTACAGGAACCCGGTTCTGATGTGGAATGCTACTTCTTGTATCACTCAGGGTCCTTCCCTTGCTAAGTTTGAACAAGTGTTATTAGTAGGAAGGGAGCATGATGAATCAGACAGTACTAAATCTAGTGATTCCAATCTGAGTCTACTGGAGCTGAAGTCAGCAGAGGGAATCTAGACAATATCCTCTAATGTGTGGTGGGTTGACCTGATAAACTTCACCCCAAGTCTTCACCTTACAGTCATAGAAAGAAAGAAATAGTTCAAAAATAATAAATAATAAATTCCTTAAAGAGAGAAGTAAAATAATAAAAAAAATAGTAAGCCATGTGGAGATGGGAAATATAGGGAGTCTGTATCCTGTATGTTATCATGCTGATTTTGAATTTTTTTGAATGCTGACAGACATGGGATTGAAAGAAGGACAGTTGAAATAAATAATAATAATAATAATAATAAGAAGAAGAAGAAGAATAAATAAATCAGTCTAGATACTTTAGGAATGCCTTAACTTAAAATGGAAGTGAAAAATGCTGCAGGGAAGAGACTTTTGCTTTTATTTCCAGAGAAAACAAGAGGCTATGGATTCCTTCAGAATTGATATGGATCTGGTTTGAACAGGAAAGACCTCCTGAAACGTGACAGGTGATGTGAATCAACAAAGGTTCTGGCTGGTATTCTCAGGACCTGTCCATTATCTCAGATTTTCTCAGAGTCCCTTAAAGATGCTTCACCCACAGACAACAGGAAGCAGTCTGGAGAAAATGACACCCACATTCCCAAGAGTTAGGAAGTGTGGGTGGTCTTTGACTATTTGGTGGGTTATGGGTGTTTGATACCATTTAGGGGAATATAGTATACTGATATAAATTTAAAAAAAATGTTATTTTTACACACACACACACACACACACACACACACACACACA
>CABHPP010119349.1:0-20110 GCA_902168425.1 Peromyscus attwateri | reverse complement strand
TATATATATATATATATATATATATATATATATATATATATATATATTTCAGGTTAGCATGGAACTCACTATGTAACCCAGTCAGGCCTCAAACTTGTGATCCTCCTGCTCCAACCTCTCATGAAAGAGGTGTATGCTATCTTGCCTGGGTTTTTGTCTGTTTCATGATTCTAGTTATTATGCCATTGAATACTTTCACATTTCCAAGGTAATACATAATTTATTACCCTAGTATCATGTTCCAAATCACTGTTAGATGGAGAGTTTTTCATGCTAAATAATAAATCATTTAATCTTAAATCTCTTATACAAAAGATAACAATGCATTTGCAAACTGAAGTTCTGAAACTACCTCTAACCTACTAAAATAAATGTCTTAAATAAAATATTAAAAATACCAAATGAAACATGAACATAAGCATTCTGGATAGTCTCCAGCCCCACCTTGATCTTCTACTGCTTTCAAGTTGGGCTTTAATTTTTCCTTCAGAGTGAAGACTGAGCCTCAGATTTTACTACAGTAGGTGGAGCTGCTGGACATGACCCTAGAACATTCATGCACCATAGCAGCAATGCAAGTCCTAGCTTGAACTCTGCCTCATATTCTTTTTGCCTTATTTCAGGATACAAATGTAGTAGGAACAATGTATTCACTCTTTGCAAAAAAAAAAACAACAACAAAAACAAAAAACAAACAAACAAACAACAAAAAAAACCTCTATGACTTTCATCTTCTTGGATTCAGCATGGGTCTTAAGGTCCTATAGAAATTTACAAAGTGGAAGATCACTGTAGATATACCAGGTATTTTTTCTTTACAAAATCTTTGGTTATGACCTTCCTAGGAGCACTCAAAATATAATGTATGTTCCCATTATACAACACAATCATATTTATCCATTCACAGATTTGCTCTTTGGTAGTATACCTGCCACAAATGATGGTTACACCCAGGACAGTCATCAGGAGGTCAGTGCTAAGTATACCTCTCTAATCATCCACTCTTACATCTGGGCATAGTCCTTGTTTGCTAAGATAATATATGTGTCTATTTGGATCTACTTCCTTCTAGGCAAGGACAAAGACCAACTCCAGGTAGTTGAGGCTTTCTCTAGGATCTTAGGAAAGTTTTTTTTTTTAATTCTGCTTATATTTCTCAGCATTTCTGCTTACATAATAGACTCTGTCACTTGATACTTGTACAGTAATTAATATATGAACATCACTACATGTTCATCTATAGGGCTTGTGCAGGGTTCTCAGTGGTTTCAAGGTCTTGTGTGCATATTGTCTTGCCCTCCAATTTGTTTTCTAAACCTTCAGTATTTATAGTGTATAAAATAACTACAAGTATACTAGTGGTGGATGGGATCCTACTTGAATGTTGGAACTTGTATGTTTTAGAAAGTGAACCATGGCAAATACCCTTGAAGCAAAAAGAGGAGGAGGAGGAATACTTGGATTCCTCTATGTAGTGGTGTGTGCACTCATTAGAACTTCAAGCTTTCTGCCTGTCTGAAAGCATTTTTTTTTCATGAACATGGCATGTACTCATCTGACTTCAAGGTATAACAACTCAGTTCTGGTACAACAGTAAAAGAAGTAAGTGATCTGGTGTCTAGAGGAGAGAAGACTGTGACGATTGCCTCCTTCATTGTTGGGGTAGGTAGATAGTTTGCCATTTACTCAAGAGTTGTCACTGGCTTTTAGAATGGTTCTTCTGCAAGCAAAATTACATTTCTTATTAAAAAAAATTCACAAGGCCCTTAACCTCTGATCTGCCTTCCTTGGTAGTTTACCAAAAGTATAGACAAGAGAGCAAAAACCATTACAAGGTCCACAAGAGCTGGTATGTGCCTCAGGCTGCTAATTGTTAAGTCTTCCATGGGTTTTCTGAGGCCAGGCAAGGCCTAGAACGTCTAGGCTTTGTGGCAGCATGTTTAACCTTAGTTAAGAAAGTGTCATTTTTGCATTCAGTGACATCATCTAAACTTCTAATAGGTTCTAGGAACCATATAACACATTATTTTCATGCTAACCCGTCATTTCAATGTCCTTATCTCCTTTCTATCCTGGAGAAGAACCTGAAAGAAAGGCATGTCTTCTTTCCCAAGGAGGGCAGAAATGGAAGCACTCTGAAAGGCTCTTTATATCTTGTAGTAACTAAGATTCCCATTCTCTACTTTGGAGTCTGGTAGGGCCTCCCACTTCAACTGACCTGAGATTTTAAACCTTAATGAAAGATCCTCATCTCTGAAATTGCAAAGGAAGATTATAGAGATGTTACTCTCACAAATCTACCTCACTATCCTTTGGGGTTTAAATCATAAGTAAAGCTTTGCCTGCTCCGTTTGAACTCAGTAGCTTGTTCCTCTACCCTTATCTCCTTCAGTTCCCATGAGGAGACATGGGTATACTTAACCAGGTGGTGTTTTCCCTGGCCCTTTCTGGAATCTATGGGGCCTTTTCACTTTGGGAAAAGAGGCAGCAAAACTTCACTAAATATCCTTACATTATTTTATGTTATAGCCTGGAAATAGTTACTCTGATTATCAAAATCCTATATTCCATCCACCCTCCACCCCTCACCTAAGGCCTCCCTGCTCTGACAGTTTGGAAAGAACTCCACATGAGCCCTTCTTTATTGGGGTAGGTAGATAGTTCTCTCATTTCTCAACATTCTCGTCTTACTTTTAATAGGGCCAGCAGTTCTTTCATCTGTGAATTGTGGTTTTTACCGTGTTTGAACAACAGCCCCTCTTTGAATTTCCAAAGAGGGAATTCAGACAGTAATAAATGAGGTGTTATACTAGGAATCTACTTTAATCTACTACTGGCAGGTTAGGAGTCTATGGGCTTCCTCTTATTTTATTAGGGTAGTCAGTACCTTAATACCTCACAGAAGGTATTTACATAAACTCCTGGCAGGACCTATGACTTCCCTTTGCTGACATAACAATGTACATTTCACACACTTTTACTTTCCTAAGAGCCAGAGCTAAAACCCAGTGTATGTTATATCTGGCACTCAAATTATGGGTCTTTCAGGCTTGATAACCAATGTTGGGTGTGATGATTTCAATGAAAATGGCCTGTGTAGGTACTTATATTTGAATACTTGGACTACAGTTGGTAGAACTTTGGGGGGAGAATTAGGAATTGTGGCCTTGTTGGAGGAGGTTTGTCACTGGAGGTGGGCTTTGAAGTTGCAAAAGCCCATAACATTCCCAATTAACTCTCTCTCTCTCTCTCTCTCTCTCTCTCTCTCTCTCTCTCTCTCTCCCTCTCCCTCTCTCTGCCTCCAGATTGCATATCAGATATAAGCTCTTAGCTACTGCTCCAACACCAAACCTTCATGCCTTCATGCCGCCATGTTCCCTGCCATGATAACTGTGGACTCACCATTGGAAACTAAAGCCCTAAACCCTCCATCTTCTATAAGGTGCTTTAGTCTTTATGGTGGTTTGAAAGAAAAGGGTCCCAAAAGGAGAGGTACTAATGGTAGTGGCCTTGTTGGAACAGGTGTGGTCTTGTTAGAGAAAGTGTGTCACTGTGGAGGCAGATTTTGAGATCTCATATATGCTCAAGCCATACCCAGTGAGTTGGTTTACTTCCTGTTGCCTGCATACCAAATATGTAGCAGCTCCTTCTCCAGCACCATATCTGCCTCCATGCCACCATGTTCCCTGTCATGATGATGATAGACTAAACTTCTGAAACTATAAGCCTCCACCTCAATTAAATGTTTTCCTTTATAGAAGTTGCCATGGTCATGGTGTCTCATCACAGCAATAAAAACCTCAGCTAAGACAGTCATGTTGTCTTTTCACAGCAATAGGAAAGTAACTAAGTCAGAAATTGACACCAGTAGTGGGCTATTGCTATGACAGGTCTGACCATGCTATTTTCTGGAGGAATATGGAATATACTGGGAGTTTAAACAAGGAAAGTAGTTGAAAGCTTTAAGCAGGATTGAAGGGGCCATTCTAGAAGGAGCTTTGAGAACAATAGCACTGGGAGCAATGTGAAATATGGAGGCCCAGTTCATGAGGATTCAGAGGGAAATAACATTAGCAACTAGGCTACAGTTATGACATTTTAGCAAAGAATGTGGTTGCTTTTTGCCCTTGTCTTAAGAATCTGCCTGAGGCAAAATTGAAACATTTTAAACCAATTTCTTTGGCAATGGGATATTTTAAGACAGTCTAGTATTGACTTTGTCATATGGGTATTAGTGATCACTGTTATGCAGATCTAAAATGAAAAAGAGTGAGCAGGGCAAAAAGAAATATAAAATGTGCAGTTTGAGGAGATAAATAGCACCAGAAAACTTAATATTAGAGCCATGTCTTAGGCTCAAAGAGACAAGAAGTTTAACAAAAGGTTTGAGGCTAAATGGAATTAAAGAGAGTGATACCCTCAGGAAAAGACTACACCCAGCCAAACTTCCAAGCTGTATAAAGGAAATGCCTTTGGAATCTTCTGTTCTTAAAACAAAGGAAAGTTAATCCATCAAAGGAAAACAAACAATCAAAGCTTATTTAAATGTAATTCAAGAAGGGGTCCAAGTTCTATCCCAAGCAGGCATTCTATCTTTGCAGCATCACCACCAGTTTCCAGCTTTAGAGTAATGCAGATACAGGAATAAGGGGTTTGTGGACTCTTTCCCCAGGTTAAGAAAAGCTGCTGAGCCTGGGTTTGTGGCAGGGGAATCTCTGCATGGACGCTAAGAGAGGACACTGTGTGAAGCTCTAAAAGTGAAGCCTGGATTGTGTTGGAGACACAAAGATGTTGGAGATGCCAGAGCCATCGATACCTTCCAATGTATCTATGCTGCATGCTGAGTGTTGGACCAGATCAAGAGAGAGAAGTGTGTTTCAGTCAGCAAAACTGGAAGGGAAGAATCATCTAAGCCCTTTGACACCAGACACACTAACTATAGGATTTGGAGTTTACCATGCTGGGTTTAATTAAGTATTACTTGGTCCCATATTTCCTCACTATTCTCCATTTCTCCCCTTTGTAATGGTAATACATATTCTGTACAATTGTTTGTTGGAAGTATGCTGTGGGATGTTCTGTATGGCAAATGTGTTGCTAATAAAACACTGATTGGCCAGTGGCTAGGTAGGAAGTAGGCGGGACTAACAGAGAGAATTAAAAGAGCAGGAAGGCAAAAGGAGTCACTGCCTGCCAGCCAGCAATCGCCAGGACAAGCAGCATGTAAAGATGCCGGTAAGCCACGAGCCATGTGGCAAGGTATAGATTTATGGAAATGGATAACTTAAGATATAAGGACAGTTAGCAAGAAGCCTGCCATGGCCATACAGTTTATAAGCAATAGAAGTCTCTGTGTTTCCTTGGTTGGGTCTGAGCGGCTGTGGGACTGGCAGGTGAAAGAGATTTATCCTGACTGTGGGCCAGGCAGGAAAACTCTAGCTACAGAAGTATATAATTTATTTTTTGTTTGATATCACAGAAGATTACAATTAAGAGATTGTTTTGAGTCTCAGAAAAAAACTTAGGAGTTTTAAACTGTATTGAAATTGTGAAATACTATGGGATATTTTATATTTTATACTGAATATATCTTGCATTATGTTATGGTTACAAACCTATGAGGGTCAGGGAGTGGAATGTGGTGCTTTGAATGAGAATGGTCCCCATAATAGCAAATGTTTGAATGCTTAGTCCCCTATTTGTGGAACTGTTTGGGAAGGATTTGGAGGCATGGCCTTGTGGGAAGAGGTGTGTCACTACAGACAGGCTTAGAGGTTTCAAAAGCCTATGTCATTCCAGGTTAGCTCTCTCTCCTCCCTCCCTGCATCTCCTCCCTTCCCACCCCCTACCCCCCACCTCCACTCTGCCTTCTAGTTGTTTTATCAGATGTAAGTTCTTAGCTATAGCCTCAGTGCCATGCTTGCATGCCTACATGCCTGCTACTATCCTCCCTGCTATGATGGTTACAGACTCACCCTCTGAAACTATAAGATAAAAAAAAATCTTTCTCCTAGTATTGCCTTGGTCATGGTGTCTCATCACAGCAATAGAAAAGTAACTAAGAAATTGGGTTTCTATTGCACCTCTTCTCTGGTATGAATTAAAATCTCTATCTTTATAATTGAAAGGCTTGGATCTCTGACCTCTCCTGGTTTGATGCCAAATCTGGTTTGGTACTTTCACTTAATCTAAGAATGTCAAAGCACAAAACCTCAAGCAATCCCTGTCCAGTTCCATCAAGGCTTAAACAAAGAATGACATTCTGCTGGCCTTTCTTTCTTCTTTTGTAGCAGTGTCCTCAAACCTTTCTCAGGTTCTTTATCTTAATAAAACACAGGGCTTGAAATTCTTCCCTGGAAGTTTGTTCTTTGCTAATCTGACAGTAGCCTAGTTCAGACCAATTTCTTCACTTCTTTAAAGACTTACGGAGATTTAGGAAGCTAATGTATGTCACCTTAATACAGGGTCTCTCGGAGTTGAGGGTACAGATATGATTCTAAAGGTATAGAGGTAGCCTCTGTTTTATGTGTACAAAGGTATTATATAGCTGTTTCCTTTGGATTGTACGTGACCATTGCCATCTTATGTCAGAACAGTACAAGATCATCATGAGTTTGAGCCTACTGAATTCTCTTGTGTAGGTAGAAAATATGATGATGAGGTCCATGAAGCACAGGAGCCTTCACAAGATACTTGATAGGCTACTCTTCTTTCCCTGATGTACCAGAGATAAACAATTAACCATAATGTTGGGGATTCTTCAGTAGTATGGCTTCCAATGAGTTGCTCAGAGGATGTTTTGACACTGTAGTTGACTTTGAGTCAAACATGCTTCTGTAAGTAACCCTAAAATGTTAAAAGAGGTCAGTCTATACACACTTTCATACAATGAAACCAAGTTCATTTTAGACAATGGCAGAAGAATATGTACAACAGTTTGTAAGGTATGTTTAAAATTCAATGTATTTCTTTGCTTGTATGGAAGAAAAAGTTTCAAAATGTAAAATAATACCTGCAAGATTTTTTAATGTGGTTAGCTTTGAAACACTTAGTTTTAGATGAAAAATATTTACCTTTTTCTAGAAAATCTGACAACATATGCCTTATTTATGTATCCATTCTTTATTTGTACATTTATTTTGTGGGTATGTGTCTTAGTTAAGGTTTTTAATGCTATAACAATGTACCATTTAAAAAACAACTTGGGAAGCAAAGTATTTATTTCAGCTTGCAACTTTCTAGTCATACACCATAAAATGAGCAAAGTCAGGGTAGGAACTCAAGGCAGGAAACTCCAAGCAAGAAGTGAAGCAAAAGCCAAGGAAGAATGCTGTTTACTAGGCTTGTACAGCATGGTTTCTTCAATGTGCTTTCTTACAAAATACAGGAGAACCTGCCCGTGGGTAATACTGACCATAATGCACTTGTTCATCTCACATCAATCATCAAAAAACAAAAAAAAAAAACTGCCCCAAGGCCAATCTGACTTGTCTACAAGTCAATGTGATGGAATCACTTCCTCAATTGAGATTCCTTTTCCCAGATAGCTCTAGCTTGTCATGCTGACAAAAAAAAAAAAAAACCTACCCAGTACAGTGTGTGTTTGTGTATATGTGCAGAGGTGCATGTGTGTATGTGTGTGTGTACACAGGTGCAACTGGAGATCAGAGAACAATCTCAGATGTCCTTCCTCAGAATTCATATCTTAATTTATTATCCTGTTACTTTGATATGTAGTTGGACTTTCTTGGATCACCAGCCCCCAAATAATGGCATAGAGACTTATTATTAATGATGAAAATTTGTTGTTTAGCTTAGCCTTGTTCCAAACTAGTTCTTATAACTTAAATTAATCTGTTTCTATTAATCTACATTCTGCCATGTGACTCTTAACCTTTCTTCCATAATGTATGTCCGACTTCCTCAATATCTCATTGGCATCTCTCACATGCCTCAGATTCTCCTCCAGTTCCTCTCTCTCCCCACAAGTCCCGATTATTCTCTCCTACCTAACTATTGGCCATTCAGCTCTTTATTAAACCAATCAGAAGGTGCCTTTCATACAGTGTGATCAAATATCCCACAAAACTGATAAAATACCATGACAAAAACAACTTAAAAGATAAGCAGTTTATTTTCACCATTTATCATACAGTCCATCATGATGGGGAAGTTGAGGCAACAGGAGCTTGAAATAACTGGCAACTTTCCATCTGCTGCCAAAAGAGACAAACAGCATGCTGTTCAGTACCTTTTCTCCATTTATACTGTTTAGAACCCCTTGCTCAGAGAAGAATGCCACTTGAACTTCAGCTTACCAGTTAGGAATTATATTAGGCTGGCCAGACATATAGATCTGTCTCTGAATCTATAACAATAGGATTACAAGTGCAGATGAGCATGCATGGTTTTTTTACATGAGTCCTACAGTTCAAATTCAGTTCCTCAAGCCCACAGGGTAAGCATGTTACTAGCTGAGTGATCTTCTCACCTATACCATTTTTTCCTTCTTTAACTAAAATATTTAAATAAAATTAATACAATTCAGAGTAACTGAGTTATACACCGTATGAAATATGTAATGGGAAAACCTTGAAATCTGAATGGCTTGACATACTCAATGTTCATTTATTATGCAAATAAAGTTTGATATGTGTTGGTGGGTGTTATTTTATTTCAGGTGACCCAAGTATCCAGGCTATTTACAACAAGTGGCCCCATGTCATTGGTTCTTCTTGCTCTTTGGAGGCGGGGTGCCCTCCACTCAGCTCCCAAATAAATCACACACAGAGACTTATTCTTAATTATAAATGCCAAGCCTTAGCTTGGCTTGTTTCTAGTCATCTTTTCTTAACTTTAAGTTATCCAATCTACCTTTTGCCTCTGGGATTTTTCCTTTTCTTATGTCTGTATATCTTACTTTTACTCTTACTCCATGGCTGGCTGTGTGGCTGGTGGCTGGCCCCTAGCATCCTCCTCTCCTTGTTCTCTTCCTCTTTCTTCCTTTCCTACCAGATTTCTCTGTCTCTTTATTATCTCTGCCTGCTAGCCCTGCCTGTTCTTTCTCCTGCCTTGCTGTTGGCCATTCAGCTCTTTATTAGACCCTTAGGTGTTTTAGACAGGCAAAGTAACACAGCTTCACAGAGTTAAACAAATGCAGCATAAAGGAATGCAACACATCTTTGCATCATTAAACAAATGTTGCACAGCACAAACAAATACAACACATCTTAAAATAACATTCTACAACAGATCCATATTCCATGTTTTCTGCAGAATGGAACAGAAATAAAGATGTTCTCATGTAGCTTGGTCTGAAGGCAAGCCTACGGTTCTACTCTTATTTTCAGTGTCAAGGAGTGTTCTATGTCATTTCCTAAGTATAAGTAGATGGGCAGTATATTCTCCAAATAAAGCAAAGGTGAAGAATGAGACACAAGTTGGTAAGAGATTATATTTCCACCAATTAACCAGTATCTTATAAGAAATCATAAAAACTATTCTTTTTTGAGAGCTCTTAGCTATTTTTATTTATTCTTTTGAGAATTATTTTTAGACCCATAGCCCATTTTTTTTAAAGTTGGGTCATATGCTTTCTTGAGTATTTTTTTTAATTCTTTATATATTCTGGATATTAATCCCTTTAGATGAAAAAGATCCTCTCCTACTCTATGGATTTTCTTTTCACTTGGCTATTTCCTTGGCTGTATACATAAGCTTTTTGGTTTTATGAAGTCCTACTTGTCAATTATTGGCCTTAATTCATGAGCAAATGAATCCTATTTGGAAAGTCTATTTCTATACCTATATCTTGTAGGGTACTGCCTATGTTTTCTTCTAGCTGTTTTAGTGTTTTTAGATTTCACATTTAGATCTTTGATCCATTTGAAGTGAATTTATGAAAGCTATTCTTATAATTTGTTATGACAATAGTCCTTTTTTGACAGAACACAGTCCAGGAATGGAGTCACGTGAGGAGAATTCTGAGTGCTTGTGAGAAAACAAGAGTCTTATGACCTTAGTTTCTTCAAAACACAGAATTGTTCTTGTAATGTGTTTTCGTACTCCTCCCAGGTGTGATGGATAGGAGTGATTTTACTTCAGCTGTTGTTATTCATATGATTTTGCCACTTGTGCTTGTGTTTTTGAATGAACACCTTACTCACTGATTGTGATTCTTCATAACCCTCAGAGTATAAATAGCCTGTTGCTCTGAATGAAGTTGGCTATTGCATGAAGTTTTAGTCTGCCTCATTTTTAGGCTTCACTCTCCCAAGTTTCTTAGTGCCAACTAGAGTGGTAAATATTTTTTTTTTCTTGGAGAAGTTTCTGGAAGTATCAAATACCCTTGCTATTTAACATTTTGCAGTTCCTATATAAAGCAGATGTTTTTAAATTCAGGATCATACCATTTTGAAAAAAAATGTTATGTAAATCTCAGCAGGGAGGATTCACCCTTCTGCATTCAATAGCACCTTTATGTACAAAACTTTCCAATAACCTCTATAATCTCAAAAGACAGATTTTTTTTGGTGCTTGGTCAAAATTATACCTTGTGATTCTTTGCTATTGAGTTTCTTATGAACATACCTGAGGTACTTGTGCTAATATCCCTAAGCACAGTAAAACAGACAGAATTTTTCCATAGAACAGATAAAGACAAAAATCAAGAGAATGATGGTGAATTAAATTTCATTTTCTTATCAATTCGGGCATAACTGCCAGGGAGATATTCTCTACCATGGTGGCTCTTCTATAAACTAAATAATTGTTCCACAAAGATCCCAATATTATCTCTGAAACCACTAATGTGCTCATTAGATTTTTGTCAACTTGAAACAAACTATGGTCATCTGGGAAGAGGGAACTGTGATTGAGAAAATGTCTCCATTACATTATCTATAAGCAAATCGGTGGAACATTTTCTTAATTAATAATCGATGTTGGTAGGCCCAGCCCACTGGGGGCAGTGCCATCCTTGGGCAGGTGATCCTAGGATATACAAGAAAGCAAACTGAGCAGGCCATGGTGAGAAAAACAGTAAGAAGTGTTCCTCTATGACCTCTGCTTCAGTTCCTGCCTCTAGGTTCTTGCCTTGAGTTCCTGCCATGACTTCTTTTCATAACAGATTGCTCTCTGGACCTGTGTGTCAAATTCTTTTCTTCCCAATTTGTTTTTTGTCAGGGTTTTATCACAACAATAGAATAGCAAACTAGAGCAGAAATTACATGGTCAAAGATACTTTGCAAATATAATTAAAATAAATACATTCACAAAAGCAGGCAGACTTAGCTCTGTGACTAAGGCTCTATAAGTAACTGTACAGAAGATAGGGGTTCTAGGAAGGAAAAGTATAGTTTCTCGTTAAAGGAATAATTAAAATTATTCTCCCCGTCTCTTTAGCATAGCTTAAAGTGACTCAGTTTTCCTTGGGTATGGTCCCTTTGCCAGATGATTGACTTGTCCAACTGGAATGGTAGGTTGGCACTAAAAGATTTATTTTACTCCTTTTGCTAGAAGGAATAACTTGCCCTTAATAGGTCTTCAACGCTACTGTAATAATGAGGTCATTTCAGAATTACTCAGTGTTAGGTTTTAGTTCACACACTAGGTTTCAGGACAGACTTGTGCTTCCTACCCTGTCATAACCCCAGGGCATGAGTGTTCTAGTTTTCCTTCTATTTCTGTGACCAAACACAATGATCAAAAGCAACCTGAGTAGAAGAGGGTTCAGTCCAGTGTGGCCATTTAAATGCAAATGGCCCACATAGACTCACATATTTGAATAATTGGTCTTCAATTGTTGGAAATGTTTGGAAAAGATTAGTAGGTGAGGCCTTAGAGGATTTGTCACTGGGGATGTGCTTTAAGGCTTCAAAAGCCTATGCATTTCCATTTAGCACTCTGTTGTTCTGTATGTCTCTGTCTGTCTGTCTGTCTCTCTGCCTGCCTGCAGATCAGGATGTAGTTATGAACATAGATCTCTAACCTCATGATTGAGATGGTTTATAGGCTCCACCTAAGAGGTCTGTGTTAGCAATCTGAACCGCCACCCAATGGGCACTCACCCAGTGTTCTGGTGTCATCTTATGTAAAGCCCTTTTTAAGAGGAAACCCCCCTTCCTTCTCCCTCCCTTTCTTCCCTTCTTCCTTTCTTCTTTAATAATAAAACTTTCCACTTGGATGCCATGTCTGCATGGTGTGAGTAACCTTCCACTGCACCACACCACAGCCCACCACCAACCACGTCTGCATGGCGTCTCCCTCATTGGCAGCAGGGCATCTTGGCTCAAACCTGCTAAGGCCTGTTTCATGACATTTTACAAAACTCTGGCCTCTGTAAAGGACATTGAGTTCCTACAGGGGTTTGGAGCTCACTTCATTGAGTCGTGAACTGAGCTCTCAGACAATGCATTATACTAGCTTTTTTTGCCCTGTTCGCTATCCTGTCACAAGAGGTTGGAGGTGTCCAACATTGGATTGCACTGGGACAAGTATGAAACTGGGACTTCAAATCTAAGGCCAAGGTGGAATTCTGGATCCCCACACTCAGAAGGAAGTATCTCTCCTAGATGGTCAACTTTGAGTTGGGGGAGAAGAGAAATAAACAACTTTTTTTTCATACTAAATCCAAGCACCATGAACTCTCAACTGTCTTCTGTTGCTCTTGCAAATATAGCTTTGTGTGTGAATAGCTATTCACCTTGGTATGTCTATGGGGAAAGACCACAGGTGATCTTAGCTGCCATCCTGCTTTGATGCACCCTGTGTTAAAACTATATTCAGCATATTAATGCATGTTCAGCCTTCCTTTATAATACAGTATGAGCTTGGCACTGTGGAAATACATTTCATACTAATACATGGGAGGCTGAAACAGGAGAATTATAAAGATAAGCTTAGGCTCATATCAATGCCCAAGCCAGTCTTAACAACAAAATGGGACTTTGTGTTAAAAACGAAAAACACCTAGTCTGTTAATATGGTTTTATTTAAGCCATTTTTTCTGGACACAGAGTGTACTGTTTGTACCATCATATAAGAATCTTTATATACTTTAAAAAAAGATTTTTTAGCTGTGTATGTGTGTGAGTGTGTGTGTGTGTGTGTGTGTGTGTGTGTGTGTGTGTGTGTGTGTGAGTGTGTATGGGCTTGTGAGTGCAGATGCCCAGAAAGGCCAGAAGCATTGAATTCTTTTGAAGTTGAAGTTACAGGTGGTTTGTGAGCCACTAGATGTAAGTGCTAGAAACCTAATTTCAGGTTCTCTGCAAAAGCAGAGCCATCTCTCTAATCCCTGCCTCATGACATTGTATACTTTTACACAAGGTACTACCTACTTCTTTGCCAAACTTAGCCTGTAATTGCTTAGAACCAAAATATTTGAAGAATATGGCTGGAGCTTCAACTGTAGTTTTATTTTGTTACTGTTCATTAACAGTTTCCAGTTTCTGTTTTGATCAGTGGAGTCATTCATACTCATTTATTTTATTTTTCTAACTAATGGTCTCCTTAAATTTGAGATTTCAAATGTAGTCACTTTATATTTGGTTAGCTTGTGGAAATTCTCAAATATTCAATAGTAGAGAATATATTTAACACTCAGAATCAGCAAACATCATGATCTAGTCAACCCATGTACATTTAAATAGTCTCCACCAATGGAATAATGGGAAACAAATCCTGTCATTGTGCTATTACATCTTCACTGATTATTTGTTTCTACAAGATAGAATCACAAATTACACTTGTCATACCTTAAAATATTAAAACTTTAGTGAATGCAACTCCAGGTTACTTTTCACATTTACCTGACTGACTTACACATTTGCAAATGTTATTTTCCTTGAATCTGGGTTCAACTTTTATCTTTGCTTTCTATGTCCATCAAGGACGACATCTTTTCCCTACAACATGTCTACTATGCATTAGTTCTTTTTCCTTGAAAGTACTTTTGGTTTAAAATCAAAAATAGATTTTATGTTTCTCTAGCTTCCCATGGTCTGAAATTTTCCTTTCCTCCCCCTGCCTTCTTTCTCTTTCTCCCTCTTATTATCTTCCTCTGCTCGGTTTGTCTCTCCTTTCCTGTCGTTCATGATTGTAAAGAGGATTTCACAGCTGACACTTTCAATTTATACCATTTCCACCGCAGAAAAATGATTTCCATTGGGAAGAAAACCTAATGCCTATGTTCCTTTGAAATAATGTTGGCAGTTTTGAATGTAAGCACATTCATTCATTAATTAATTAAGAGTTGCATAAAGTTAATTTTCTAATTTTGTCTTTCCCTCTGAGTTTGTCTGATCTAATATATTTGTACATAAAAATCATTTCTTGTCTATAATGATATTTATTATGAATGCTTATAATCCTTAAATTCCAACTCTTCCTTTATTTTATAAAAGAATACTTATCAAATTTGTATATTACTTATCCAATACAATTTATTTCCTTTTTAAAAAATTGATAATATCTGTGAAATGACTTATTGGATGAATATTTTGAAGGAATGAGCTTTTATTAGTTGGAATTGATGGTAATGTGTGCTTTGGGTTTGTAGTGGCTTTTTTTTTATTTTTGAGACAGCATCTTACCATGTAACCCAGAAGGACCTTAATTTCTCTGGGTACTACTTCTGTAGGTCTAATATGGGACTCTTTATTTCTAAGATTTGAGTTTTTGCATGTTTTAAGTATTCCTATTTTTTATATTGAATATGTCTAATATCCTTCTGAGTACTGTTTGGGCTGTTTTCCCAGTGTGGTGGTTTGGATAGGAATGGCTACCATAGGCTCATATAATTGAATACTTAGTCATTAGGGAGTGGAGCTACTTGACAGGGATTAGGAAGTGTGGCCTTGTTGGAGTAGTTGTGGCCTTGGTGCAGAAGGTGTGTCACTGTGGGAAGGCTTTGGGGTTGCAAATGCTCAAGCCATGCTCAGTTGCTGCCTTCATATGAGGAAGTAGAACTCTCAGCTACCATTTGTGCTTGTGTGATATCGTGCTCCCCATCATGAGCATAATGTACTAAAACTCTGAAACTGTAAGCAAGCCCCAATTAAATGTTTTCATTTATAAGAATTGCTGTGGTCATGGTGTCTCTTCACAGCAGTAGAACACTGGCTAAGACACCCAGATAACATTGTAGATCTTCATGTGTAGCATATGAATATTTTACAAGTCATATATATCAATATATTATGTTTTCATATTTTTAAATGTGTGAAAATTAATTTTGATAAGTAACAAATAAGAACATAAAATGCTTTAGAAGAGAATGTGTGGTTTCAGAAGTACTAAAAATGTCATGCTTATGATGTATATGCAGTAAGATATTTAGGTTCTATATTTATACTCTACTAGTATTTATTAGTAATAATAATAGACATGAAATTAAACTAGTCAAAATGATATTTTATGAGCAATGAATATATACCAAACTTCTTAGTTGATAACTTTATTACTAAATCATTTTGTTTAGTAGATATCAAGTATTTGAAAAGTATTTTGCATTCCTTTCTACATTATATGCATATTCTTTAACTGATCTTTCTATCTCTTAGATATTTTAGGGTAACTTTATTCCTTTGTATCTGATTCCTAATATGTTTGGTCATAATAAACCAGATTCAAACTCACAATAATTTCTTTTTGCATTTTCCAAAATAACAAGGTTCTAGTGCTTTTTAATTAAAGTTAAATCCATTCCAGATGAGTAATATTTGAAGACTTTTTATTATAAAATAATCATCCACATACTTTAACCATGTAATTATTGATAATAAACACCCATATGTACCATAATAGATGGTCATTGTTGCATAATTACTATCAAAGTATAAGATATAGTAAGTAATTTCAAACAAAAGAGAATAATAAACTAATTCAAGGCAAGTAAGCATGTTTATGTGAGCTAAAACAATTATTGACAGCAGTTACAAGGCATAAGTCTCAAAGAAAAGAGCAAGTTTTAGTATATAAGAAATCAGTACACACTCTAGACTTTGGTGAAAGGATTTGTTTTATTATTGTTCAACTCATAGGTACTGTACTCAGAATGGACTATTCATTGATATTGGTACTTAAGTAATCAGTGTACTTTGAACATGCATTAACATGAGTATTTCACATGTAGGTTCTATTTCTAATAACTATTTGTTGACGATTTTATAATGTGTACAAAGTATCTTGATCATATACCCCTCCCATTCCTCCCCTCCATGTCTTCCTTGAATTCCACACCATGTCCCCCTTTACAACTTTATGCCTTCTTTTATGTATAAACCACTGAGTCCAGTTAGTGCTGCTCATACGCGTGTGAGTGTAGGGCTATCCAGTGCAGCACATGTGACCACACAGAGGACACATCCCTAAAGAAATATGTTTCTCCCTCTCCCAGCAGCTATCAATTCCTAATGGCTCCCCAGCTAAGGTTCTGACTTCTTGAGCACTCCATTCTCCATGCTGGAATGTTGACTAACTTCGTCTTTTACAGATCCTGTGGAGGGAACAATAGTTGCTGTTAGTTCATTATTGCAAAGGCCCTATTGTATCCAGATGATACTGTTTTGCAGTAGTCTTCCACAATCTCTGACAATTACACTCTTTTAATCTATTTTTACAATGTTCCCCAAGGCTTGCAGGAGGTGGTGAGGATGTGTAATATAGACATTGCCTTTAGGCCTGACTCCACCATCACTTAGCCTCTATATTTTCCCCGCTTGTTATTCTGTATTAACTGCAAATGGAAGCTTCTCTGATGAGGGCTATGAGCTACATTGTAGATTGTATTCTGATATTCACACTGATTTTTTAAATCACAAACCTGCTGTGAAGATCTAAGATAAATCTTGTCAAATAATCCATGAAGTAAATATCCTACTGCCTTTTTGATATATCTGCCACCTATGAAATCTCTATATCTTCAATAATCTTGTAGTCACCTACTCTACTGAAAACATTTAATCCCCAATATTTACCACATCTTTACTCCTTGGTCCATTCTTTAAGCTGTAATACTTTATCAGTCTGGTTTTCATACATAGTTCAAATGATTAGACTTGAGGATAAGTTAAATTTTAACAGTGTAAGATTAATTTTAAATAGAAATAAATATTTCTCTTACAACATATATATCAACTATCAATATTTCTGTTTTTTTTTATTTTTCCTTATTTTTACCATACTGTCTAGAAATGAGAAACAAATATTACCATTGCCTTTACAAACAGGGTTAGTAATAGAATATTGAATTATGAAGTTTCTAACCTTTTTTGTTTATTTTTTTTTGAGACAGAGTTTCTCTGTGCAGCTTTGGCACCTTTCCTGGAACTCACTCTGTAGACCAGGCTGGCCTCGAACTCACAGAGATCCGCCTGCCTCTGCCTCCCGCGTGCTGGGATTAAAGGCGTGTGACACCATCGTCCAACTGAAGTTTCTGACTTTTTCTCCTCTTCCTCCTCCTGTTCTTTCATCTTGTCAACATATTCTTGCTATGTAGAGCTTGAATTTATGGTCCTGCTGCCTCCATATCCAAAATGGTGGGATTACAAATGTGTGCTATTATCAATACTCTTGGTTGGAAAACGTGCTTAAAGGATCACAGATACATTCTAACCTTCTAAGATCCCCATAAAAACACCAAGTATAACTGAATAAAAATGATTAAGTGGAATTTATTTTTATTTCAGCTAATTCTTATCTTTGGAGTACTAGGAAAAACTCCCTTGTGTTTGTTAAAAACAGCTCCATTATGTTGTGCATTAATATGACTCTGTTCAATATTTGGGGTAACTCATAATGATACTTTTGAAATACAGAGAGAAGATGACCTCTATCATTGTTGTTTCTTTTTGCTCTTTTGGGGGGCCTGCCACCCACCTCCCCAATAAATCATACATGGAGGCTTGTTATTACTTATAAATGCCCGGACTTAGCTTGGCTTAGTTTCTAACCAGATTTTCTTAACTTTAAATTATCCCATCTACCTTTTGCTTCTGGGATTTTCCCATTCTCTTATTTCTGTAAATCTTACTCTTACTCTGTGTCTGGCTGTGTAGCTGGGTGGCTGGCCCCTGGAGTCCTTCTTTTCTTTCATTTCTTTTTCTTTCCCAGATTTCTCCTTCTACATATTCTCTCTGCCTGCCAGCCCTGCCTATCCTTTCTCCTGCCTTGCTATTGGCTGTTCAGTTTTTTATTAGACCATCAAGTGTTTTAGACAGGCACAGCAACACAGCTTCAGAGTTAAACAAATGCAACATAAAAAAAAGTAACACACCTTAAAATAATATTCCCCAACACTCCATGTTAGCAAGCATTACAGTGATATAGATAGTGATGATGTGGGCTGCCTATGTAGAAATCAATGACAACATTTATAAGATTACTAAGGACATGAAACTATATTTCTTTTTATTCCCCGTAAGAGTACATGTGTGTGATAGCATATCATTTAAGATTAAAAATATATGGTGAGGACAGAAAGAACTGAGTTTATTACAGAAAGTTTTATAAATCATAATAAGCTAAAGACTTTTATTTCTCCTGTAGTTTTGAATGAAATACTGAAAGAAAGTTGTATGCAACCATTTTTCAGAATTATTTAAGATAACTGCAAATTGTGACTAGAATGACTTTCACTCTTTTCTTTATCATGTCACAGAGACATATAAGTAATTAATAGAGGTATTTAGAATGATGTGGCTTAAATATTCACATATATCACTCAACTTCTTTTTATAAAACTAATACCTATGTCAGGATTAACTTGAGGCCCATGAATTGTGAGGGAGCCCATTCCCTACACTGTCCAGATACCCAGGAACTGGAGACTGGATAGCCCAGAGATCTAGAGTAGAACCAAACATGACTGGCAAAAAAAATACTTTCTAATGATATTCTGCTATACTCATAGATCGGTGCCTTGTTCAGTTGTTATCAGTAGATGGGAGTGGATGCAGACACCCACAGCAAGACACTATGCAGAGAGATAGTCTAAATTGGAGGTCTCCATCAGGTTCCTCCCCTTGGGATCAGAGAACCATACAGAAGAGTAGAAGGAAAGATTGTGAGAGTCTGAGGGGATTGAGGAGTCCAGGAGGAGTCCAAGTTAGCCCACTGGAACAACTAAGCAGAGCTCATTTGGGCTCACAGACACTGAAGAAGCAACCACAGAGCCTGCATGGGTCTTCACCAGGTCCTCTGAATACATGTGGTTGTTTAGCTTGGTGGTTTTGTGGGACTCCTAACAGTGGGAGTGGATGTGTCTCTGACTCTTTTGCCTGCACTCAGGAATCTTTTCCTCCTATTGGGTTGACTTGTCCATCCTCAATATGAGGGTTTTGATCTTATGACTCTTTTTGTCCTATTGGGTTGCCTTGTCCAGCCTGGTCATTAAGGCTTTTTTGCCTTGTCTTATTGTATCTTGTTTTGTCTTGTTTGGCTGTTGCATCTTGGAGACCAGCTCCCTTCTAAAGGGAAACGGAAGGGGAGTGGATCTGGGGGAGAAGGGAGGTGGAAGGCAGCTGGGAGGAGTAGAGGGAGGGGAAATTGTGATTGAGATGTATTGTATGAGAAAAGAATCTATTTTCAATATAAAAAACTAATATAAACATATATGTTATGTTTACACATCATAGATAATTTTTCCCTGACATTTATGGAAAATAAGAATGAACATAAGCAATCAAATATAACATTTAAAAATATTGACTTTGTTTTTACCATCACTATTTAACCTCAATGGGTTTGATGTTTGTTAAAATACAATGCTACAAGAATACAAATGCCTATAATGACACTTTAATAAGCAAGTATGTGAAAACTATATTATTTGTTTACTTTCATTCCTCACAATATTATAGCTCATACATTTTAATAGTATGTTTTAAGGTAGTTATTCAACTTGAATAAGTTCAAACAGATACTAAATTATGTCATAAAACAAAAATAAGAAAAGAAAAAAATGTCATCTACTTTTATTCACTTCAGAGACAATGTTTTTTGTTGGTGAATAGGGAAAACAGATTTTTAGTTGTTATCAAGAATTATATGAAGCCTTTGACTTTACCCTTCTAGCAAGCTTGAATGTTATCCTGTCTCAGTTGCATGAGTG
>CABHPP010119348.1:35874-70467 GCA_902168425.1 Peromyscus attwateri | reverse complement strand
ACACACACACACACACACACACACACACACACACACACACACAGGCAAACCAATAAAACAGAATTTTCAAAAGCTGCTATGCCACTCCTGGGGACATCTCTCAGGGACTCTAAGTCACTATACTGCAGAGACACCTGCACATCCATGTTCACTGCTGCATCAGTCACAGCAGCCAAGTCATGGAACCAATCTAGACGTCCATCAACAGATGAACGGAGAAAGAAAATGTGGGACATACATACAGTGTTTTCTTCAGCCATAAATAAGATACAAAGTATGTCATTGGCAGGAAAATGAAACTGGAGATCATGTTAAGCAATATAAGCCAGGCTCAGAAAGACAAACACTGCATCTAAATGGTGAGGTGGGGGATGGAGGCTGCATGTAGGTGTGTGTTATACCCATGACACAAAGGCAGAAGGGTGACTATGAGGAAAAAGAAAACCAGTATGGGGCCAGGAGCTGGGACAAATACAAGTAAAATACAATGCTGTAACATTTACAAAAACAGGATAAATTTTTGAGGTAAGAAAGTGACCTTTTCAGCTCGTGATGTGCACTAAGACAGTTTCCTATTTAAATATACCCTGCCAGTTTGCCTAGGGAAGTCAACTGGGCATCAGGCACACTGCAAGAAGCATTTCTGTGCTTGAAGGCTTGTGTCAAGTCTCCACACAACCTTCTCTGGCCAACTCCTGCTGGGATCACCACTGGTTCATGCAGACTAGCCTAGGGCTCCAACAGAGAGAACATCAGTTTATACGCAGCACTTTATAAGGTAATGAACAGCGTCCAGGCTCAGTGTGAAAGCAAATGGATATGAGAACTCAGCTAATTTTGAAAGTCTGATCCCAAATGGTAAGTGGACTTTCCATATGATCTTATTTCAACTACCATCACACCCACCTCCTCCCCCAGACTGAGGCAAGACAGTGCAAGGGGAACAAGACAATGGGAAGTGAGAAAGGGCATCTGGAAAGGGGATGTGGGGGAATTTCTGACGTGGTCAAGGAAGCAGGAAGCAGGTGTTGTGACATCATGAGCAGAGGTGAGAGTTACAGGTGGGACAATGAGGAGGATCGAAGAGCCAGTTTTACTATGCAGGGGTGTAGCATGAATCTTAAAAGTTCTTATTAATAGAAATCAAACCTGAGCCGGGTATTGGGGTGAACACTGGAAGGTCAGAGACACAGAATAAGCCACAGCTATCTCACCTTGCCGGATCCTCAGCTGGTCTTGCTTCCTCAGACTGGAAGCCTCTATGTCCTCATATCCGAATGGGTCTCAGCTGAACTGCTGCTAGAAGCCTGAAAGCTTAACCAGCCCAAATGCTTCTCCAGGCCAAATGCCTACCCAGGCCAAATGCCTCTCCAGGGCAAATGCCTCTCCAGGGCAAATGCCTCTAGTTTCTGGTCCTCACGCCTTACATACCTTTCTGCTTTCTACCACCACTCCCTGGGATTGAAGGCTTGCTTTCTGGGATTAAAGGCATTGGTCACCATGCTTGGGTGTATCCTTGAACACATGGATTTCTGCCTCTGGAATGCTAGGATTAAAGGCATGTGCTACCACTGCCTAACCTTTAATATTGTGGCTGTCCTGTTCTCTGACCCCAGATAAGTTTATTAGCGTACACAATATTTTGGGCAATACAATACCACCACACAGGGGCATCTGTCTTCTGTTTCCACGTGCCATGTTTCTAGTGTGTACATGCTTGTACATATTCATGTGGGTGCACATGTATGCAGGTGTGTGTGTGTGCGCGCATGTGGATGTGCAGGCCAGAGAACAGCTCCAGGTGTTGTTTCTCAGGCATCATCCACTTCTGGTACATGGTGTCTTAATCACTGTTGTATTGCTGTGAAGAGACACCATGACCAGGGCATTCATTTCTTATAAATGAAATATTTAATTGTGGACTTGCATACAGTTTCAAAAGTTGAGTCCATTATCATCATGATGGGGGAGCACGGCAGCACTCATGGTGCTGGAGCACTACATCCTAATCCACAGGCAGAAGGGGGAGGCAGGACTGGGCCTGACGTGGGCTTTTGAAACCTCAAAGCCCACCCCCCGTGACACACTTTCTCCAACAAGGCCACACCTACTCCAACATGGCCACACCTATATGAGCCTATGGGAGCCATTCTTATTCAAACCACCACACGCGGTCTCTCACTGGCCTGGACTTCACCAAATAGGCTAGGCTGGCTGGTCATGAAGCCCCAGGGATCATGTCTCTGCCTCCCCAGTGCTGGGATAACAAGCACACACTGCCATGCCTGGGTATTTTATATAGGTTCTGGGGATATAATTCAGGTCCTTTACCCAACGAGCCATCTCCCCAGCCCCATACATCATATTTCTTAAACTACTCTTCCCCTCTTGCTTTTCAAAGCCATAAAAATGAACAAACCTACGGCATGGGATTAACTGGTGTTGCCATGGGTTGCTCAATGCTCTGTCAGGATGCTGACGAACATCCAGGACACCTGCCTGAATCCCTCTGGACTGCTACCAGCATGCAGCCATTTGGTGAACACTGTCAGGCTCACTGTGGTAGCAGACCAAAGGGAAATCTGTAAAAAGACACACTGTTCCCCGCTCCTCACTTAGGACAGTAACCTCTGAACAAAGGTCTCTCCTCTCCTCTCCTCCTTCCTTCTTCCTAATCACATACAGAAAGGAAAAGGCACAGCATTTCGGCCTTGTCCAAGCCTACCCACAGTTGACCTACAAAGGATACGTGCTAAGTTCCCAGGGACCAACCACGTCTTCGTGGAGGGCAGCACCTCCAGGGGCTACACTCACTCAGCAGCTGCACTGCTGATCCTCCCATAGCTCAGTCACTTTAGACACAAAGACCTCACTGGAAGGAGGGGCCGCTGACAACGTGAGGAAGAGTAAGGAGAAGTGGAAGAGCCGCAGGGAATGTGGCAAAAGCAACCTGAGTGGGAGTCTGCCTCGTGCTCGCCACCTCTCCGGATCGGCTCTCAGGTGCTTTGCTCATCACTCTGCAGGGCCGTGAGAGCCGTCGCCACGTGTCCGTCACCTCCATGCCAGTGGGCTGGTGTCACAACCACAGGATTTCACGAACCCTCCTGATCTCTTCATTCATTTCTTGGCTTTAAATCATTTGACGCAATCACAAAATCTGCCAAGATGTCAGCAACCCTTCTGTGTTGTTCTACGGACACACACCTGTGGTGTCACCGACAACTCCAGCTCATTAAGAAAGGAAAGGAGCAGCCCCCGCCTGGTACAGGGCCACATTCTACCAGAACACCAAATAAACCTTTGTTAAAAATGTAAGTTTGATCCCTTTAAGTAGCACAGCTTTAAAGCCCTTCTGGGTTTTGTATTTTTGTTTTTAAGTTTAATGGATTGTTTTAGCATCTAATTCTCTATTTGAGGTCCCATTCAGTTAAAACCTCTCATTAAAAAAATCGCAAGTGAAATAAAATGAGAACAAATAATGTTTAAAGTTGCATAGGACCTTGGAGCAGTCACGTGGTCTCTGCCAGGTGCCAGGCTCAAGATGAATGGCTGGCTTGTTCCATGGCAGGTTGGTGAAGGTTTTCCACATTTCCAAGCCAGTTTAGTCAGGTAAGTTCCACAGCTAACTGTTGTGTGGGCCGGTCATGTGAGCACCTCGCTTTTGACCCAGAACAGCTTATCTTTCACAGGGCCCACAGGGAATTGGGGAGAGACAGGAGAAAGGATCGAATTCCAACCTGGTCAGAACTACACAAGAGCACATGATTTTCAAGCTTAAAAGAGGCCTCAGGTCTTCCAAACCTACAACCTCTGGGGCCACTTTTCTGTCTTGGGTCATGAAAACATACCGTTTTCAACACATTTTGATTTCTAGATGTTGTCCTATATAAAATTAACTAAGTGAAAAATAATAATAATAATAATAATAATAAGGGGTTTTTTTTCCCAGCTTCTCCTCTCTGGCAGGCAGAAGGAATCCAAACACAGCAACTGCCACTCCAGGTGCCAGGGGTTTCTGAAGGCCACACCAGTGGAAGGAATCACCTGAGTTTGGGAAGATACATGAAAGTGGCTAAGGAGCCTGGAACCAAGCAGAGAAAAGCAACTCAAAATGGTTAAGTTCTCAGGCTGTTACCTAACTGGGTCATGAGTTCAATTCCTCCTGCTGCCTGTAGCTGACAGGAGAGAGGATTTAGGGGTCCACAAAGGTCTGTGTGATCTGTATTTGCAGTAGAGTCAACACCGAGCTTAGCAGGGGACATGCACAGAAATAAATGTCACATATTCACATTCAGTGTCTCATGGAGTTTCCAGAGCTACACTCCAGTACTGCTTCCCCCTAAAACTTCAGAGAACCTCTTTGGAAGCTTAGCTCCCTGCCTGATTTGCGGTACATGTTCTCCTTTTCTGAGAAGCCTCATGGCACCAAATTGATGGACAAAGAGCAGGGGATGGGGGTAAAAAACCTCAGGATCACTGTTTTGGGGGATGGAGTTTTTAGACAGGGTTTCTCTGTGCCAGCCTGGCTCTCCTGGAACTCACTGTGTAGACCAGCTGGCCTCAAACTATAAGGTTAGTGATGTCTACAGGAAACTCCTTCAGAGATAAGGATAAACTCTGTGTGGTCTAAAGTGGAGTTTTATTTACCAAACTAAACCCTGAGACAAAGGGTCAAAAGGGCAAAATTATACTCATGAGGCCAGAACTTGAGACTGCTTCTGCATTAAGCTCCGCCTCTAGCCTGTGTAACCACCCTGTCTCACACGGTGAAGTCCCTTTACCATCCATATAAAGCCTTTTAGTCACAGATTCCAGAGATCAAGAGGAAAACAATGTTGGGGCCATCCTCTTGCTCACCACATCCCCAAAATGAGCCAGTCAGACCACTGTCCTCCTTGGTTCCCTATTTTCAAAATTGGGAACTAAAAGGACTGTCTGGAACATCAGCTTGGAAAGTCCTCTAGTTGTGGACCACAGGTAAAGAGTTTCTATACTCAGCTGTCACGACTTCATCTCCCATACCATTGCCTTGGAATGGGTGTGCCTCACTGTTGGAGATTCTCTACATGGTTTCCATTATATCTAGTTTTGACAAAAAAGCTTCTGTCAAAGTCACCCCTGGGTCTTACTACAGTGGACATTATTGCTGTTCTTCTTTACAAGCTAAAAGTTTGAGCAGTTGCTTGCAGAATTAGGCTGGGTGACACTATTCAATACATTTTTACTAGACTATGGGTGGTTGGCTGGGTGAATGGATGCATGGAGGAAAGGATGGAGAGAGAAGAATGAACAACTGGGTTGATGACCAGGTGGATGGATGGATGGAATGCAATATAGCTAGGAGACTTTGAGATGAACACAGCCCATGTGTTCATTCCTGCAATATCTTTGTTCATTTCCCGGGTTCAACAGGAAGTCAGATGGCTCACTGTGCACAGAATAAGAAGAAAATGTGGAAATCTGTGGCCCTGACCCTAGAAGAAGAAACATTAAATCAGCCCTCCTATCCTCACTCCTCCTGAGCTTCCCTACCTCCCATCTATCTGGGGGATCTGTGTCCAGAGGTCCAACCAATCATAGAGAAGATATTGGGGTGGGGCTGCATCAGCACTGAACAGGTAAGGAGGCTTCTTGTCAATATTCCCTAAACAACTCAGAACAGCAATTATATACACGAGATTAGATATCAGCCACAGGTGAGCTCAAGTATGCAGGAGGATGTGAATAGGCCATACGCACATACTACCAAGGGATTTGACTGAGCACTGGTTCTTTTTAGCTTTACAGAACAGGGGGAATGGCTTCCAGGAAGGAATCCTCCAACTGCATCATTCTTGGAATTCACCAACAGAGGCCTCTGAACCACAGACATTACAAGCTTCAGCATGAATTCTAGCTAGCAGGAAACTGTCTATACATCCAACAACAGAACAATCAGGATGCAAAGGTTCCTTCAGCAGAACAAGGATGGATTTATGAGTTTCTTACCTGACACTCTCTGCCAGCCCAGAGGTCTCTCTACTAAGGTACTCAGCCTAGTGACTGACCTGTATGACCTTGCCATTGTAACCAGCTGGGGCAGCCTGAAGATGTTAAAGGTAATAATGGGAATGTTCTCTCTACCTAATCTTGAATGATTTGAACTCACTTAGCCCTTCAATCACATGTCAGTTGCCAAGAAAATGGATTCCCTAATGTTTTAGTAAGGGACCCAATGGAGAATGCATGTGAGTCTGTGAGTCAGCATGCAGAGGTGTGTGCAGCATGGCTTCCTCATCAACAGGTTACGTGTGCCTTGGTTATCTGGGATAACCTGAAGGCAATGCTGTGCATGCTGTTTGCTACAATATCCCAGAGAACTGTGCATGTGCCCCTTGAGGGCACTGTCCTAAAGGACACACCTGTCCATGAAGATGTACTGGGCATGAGTAAATTAAAACATACAATGGAGGCCAGAACGGCTGGGGCTACGTTGAGAAACCCTGTCACCAAATAAGAGCAACAAAAAAACAAACAAGCAAACAACAACAAAATCACAACAGCAGTACAGATGAAGCCCAGACATGATGAGCTGACAGGAGAGGCAAAGCCAAGGACTCCAGATGGTCTCAATAAAAACGAAACCCCAATGCACGGCTATCTGACACAGAAAGGTAGACCACGGCTCCCTAAGAATGAGCAAAAGGAAGACAAGGCTGCTGCATGCAGAGCTCTGCAGTCACATCCACAGAGAAAGAACTGGGGACAAGACTCAAAGTCCCCGCCAGCAAACTGACCCGTGGGTTGTTAGCCAAAGTGACAGTTTGGGTCTGCGCTTTGGTTTTTAAGAGAACAATGTCTGGCAAAGGACAAGGTATGATGTACTCTCTCATCCAGGGAGTAAGAATGAACTGGCAAGACCCTTCTGGAAACAACTTTAATTCTATTCAACATGAGCCTTCAAAATGTAACTTTTGGCTCAGTAAATCAACTTCTAGGAATCTATCTTAAGGAGATAATCAGAAAAGCACTCACATCTCTTTATAAGGACACTTACACTTACCACAGAAAACAAGAATGGCATTAGCAGAGGCAATGGCTGATCAAATCACAACAAACCCACACAGTGCAATCTGATGCCAGCTTCCAAACTGGAATCATCATAATATAATTTTTGTTTTAAAAAAGGCATTCAGCTAGAATCCTAAGTATGGTTTTCATTTATGTCACGAGGCATAAGACTGGCAGCTAACGCAGCAAATACTGGCCTGTAGTGGGATCTTTGGGGTTCGGGGTGGTGACAGATGCCTACTTCCGCTTTCCTACTTCCTCTCTCCAAGTTTCCTAATTTTTTTTTTAACTTTTGGCATGGAATGAGTTACATTTAAAGTCAGAAGGAGACTGCCATCAGGGACATCAGATCAATGCAGGAAATGAGGTGATGTGATGCCACTTTCCTGTGACCTGTGGGAAATAGCTCATCTGGTCCTGTTATCTCCTCTGAGCACCTCTTAGAGAAGAATTCTTCCTTCAATTCCCATCCCTGCGCCAGAGAGTAAATGAAGGAGGAGAGGAAAGGGAAGGAGAGAAAAAAAAACAGAAACTCTTCATAGTGGGACTAGTCTTGGTGGGGGGGGGGGGGGGGGTTATAGTGACCTTGGGGTCATTCCTCAGGCGCCATTCACCTTGTTTTTTGAGGCAGGCTCTCTCATTGGACTAGAGTTTGTAGATGAGGCTGGCCAACAAGCCCCAGGGATCCACCAGTTTCCTCTTCCTTGGCTCAGGGATTACAAACAGGAGCTACATGTCTGAATGGGTCCTCGGGTTTGCACAGCCAACTCTTTACCTGCTGACCTATCCTATCTGCCCGACTCAGCCAGAATCACTAAGTCAGAATAACAGGGCAGGGGCCCTGGCTTTACATTTACAGGGAAGTCATCACAAGGTCTAAGAGCAGTGTTAGCTCTCAAATGTTAATATGCACTCTGATCCTCTGCATCTCGGTGAAACACTGATGGCTGGGCCTCCAATTCTGTGGGTCTGAGATAGGCCCTGAGTCCGCGCTGCCGTCGAGCGTGAAGGGGGAAACACACGGAGAACCACAGGTACACAGAAACAGCTCCTCAGGATTGCCTCATTGGCTACAAGTTCCGCACAAGATTGATGTACAAATCCAACTGATACATCCTATCATTCCATCTCCTAACTCCTAAACACTGGCTAGCATGACAAGTCACAATAAAAAAACAACAAAACAGAGAAGTGAAATCTGGGATGGATGCTGGCGGGATCTGTCCCGTGCACTCTGATGCATGCACCATCGTCCTAAAAGCCACACACAGAAGCCACCTCTGTTTGTACCTCAGGAAACTAAATCCTGAGCTCCAAAGAAACATGGAGAGGCAGAGGCCAAGAAGTAACCAGGGCTTGTCAATATACCCAAGTCCAGGCTTTTCACCTGCCAAGAACAGACACGAACACATGACAAAATTCATGCAGCTTAAAAAGGATAGGATTTTGAAAATCTGGGAAGATCATTAGAGCAAAACAAGCCTGTTGAGGTTTGGATTTGTTTTGGCTTTAATTCATGTACTTATTATGTATGTTTGTGTGTGTACACTCATGCATGTGGAGGTCAGAGGACAACTTTCAGGAGTGGGTACTCACTTTCTTTTGAAGTGCAATGTCTTACTGTTGTCGTTAATGCTATTTTGAAGGCCGGGCCTCTGTTTCTGCCTGTGCATTCTCCCATCTCTGCCCAGCAGCTCTCTCAGGGAGTGCTGGGGCTATGTTACTTCTGGGGGTAGAACTCAGGCAGTCAGGCGTGCATGGCAAGCACTTTGCCCAGCTGAGCCATCTCCAGACCTTTAATTCTTATTAGTGTGGATGAAATGGCAATGCATTCAGTACGGGTAGACACTTGCTCTCAGCCTGTTTTTAACACAGATTCTACCGTATTTTCATAGACTCTGCCTGTGTGGGTGTGTGAAGAATGGGCCCATCAAAATCCACCTAAGTTTGGAACATGCAGAATGCTAACATTAAGAGATTGCACTAAAAATGACACCCAATTACTGCACACAGCTGTGTCAGAAAAAGCAAAACATGGAATGACCAAAGTTACTTGTAAAGCCTGAGAAGTGTGGCTGCTTTGGATTCAAGATTTAAGGTGTTCTAGACCTCCTTCCCAGGGCAGGATGAGGTCTGGGCAGCCCCACCCATACAGTCATACAGTCGAGCTAGGCCTCCGATGTGCCAGGCAACATCTCCACGCAGGAGGCTGTCAGAGTTGTTCTGTTCTGAGTTTGGCACCGTCGGCTGAAGAACATTATTTTTATTCCTCTCAGGGTACACTGCCTTCTAAAGGGAAACATTGTGTTTGCTGTTAGGAAAGAGAAGGCAGGAGGAGAGGGGGAAGGAGAAGAGAGGAGGGGAAGAAGGAGTGGGCGGAGTGTTAACTATAGGCTCACTTATGAATATGCACCTTCACAGGCACTTACCCTAAGTGTTTTCTAGGGTACATGAAACAACTTAGAGCAGGGAAATTTTATCTGAGTCTCAATGTTGAAGTGACGGTGACACCTGGCCTGACTCGTACATCAGGTAGCCTCCGCTTGAACATCTGGGCCAGACCCAAACACTTCCTTCACAGTAAGGACCAGTATGGTCTGAATGGTCTGAAGACCCTAGTGAGACAGAGGTATTGGTTCACCCCAGTATTTGATCTTTCCCTTGCCCACAGTCATTGATCTATCAGTGTTTGGGTGTAGGGCTGGTCACTTGGTCGAAGGACATTTTGCCACCTACCTTGTGGCCATGTGACTACATTCTGCACAACAGGATGTGAGCAGGAACATCTTTCATTAGAAAGAGCCTGCCCACTGCCTGGCCCCCCACCCCACCCCGGTATGGTTCAGGGCATCAGCACTCATACTGACAGTAAAATCAAAGTCCTTTGCTTAGGATGGCAGAACAGCACCAAACAGGTGGCAGAGTCCTTGACCTCCCAAAGCTGCCAGGTCACTTGTGGACTCCCACATGACACATTATTATTCTGGGCTGTCTTTGATAAGCAGCTCAAAGCAATCCCACCAAGCACCCAGTAATGAAAACATCTATAAAGACACCTCAAAGCCTCACATGATCAGCAGTCAGTGAGGGTTAGTCAGAGGGTTGGGGCATAAAGGAACCTGACACTTTCTATCACTTGTTGAATTTCTGGACACAGGCCTAAAGTGGTGACCGCAGTTGGAATCATTTTCTCCATCCAGATGTAGCGCCAGCAATATGGCTCCAAGTGTGCTGCCCACCTCTTTAAACACATGGCCTCTTCCAGAGCCATACAGCCACACCACACCAGACCAGACCCTTGCATCTTCCCACCACATCCCAGGTTATATAAACAAATGACTCTGTGTGAAGCACACTTTCCTGAAACTACCACTTCCCATCCCTGTGGGGCAGAGTGTCAGTTCTGGGGCCACCGGCGAGTACCATGCTCAGAATGAGAAGCACACCAGGCTATTCCAAGGCAGGAAGTGTACTGGTTCCCTGGGGAAGCCAGGTGGGGTCAGCTGTGTAGACCCCAAGAAAAATGAAAGATCCAAAGTTGCACGCACCCTTCAGTACATGGCACCATTCAATGTCACACTGTGGCAGCACAGGGGAGGTGCACACACTGCCTGGCTTCCTTCAGACCACTGACACTCTCAAGACGCCAGTTTCCCTCAGTGGTGTAAAAGCAAGGCCTATGTCTTCAGAAACTAGTCTCCGAGTTTGGAGGGGCTGTAACTTTCATACTCTCAGCCAGGCCTGGCTGTCTCCAACATGGAAACCTCAATCTGGGAACAGCAGCACCAGCGGGAGCAACACAAGGCCTCAGTCCAGACCTGAAGAACTTGAATTTGCATCACCTGGACCTCACAGCCTCACAGGCATGCTAAAGTCTGAGAAACAGATTGGAAATCGTGGTCATTCATGACAGACACCTCAAAAAGCAGAAGAAACTAAGTGCCCCAAAATGGAAGTGCTGCGATCTGGGGTCATCTCTGAAGGAGTCCACAAATAGCTGGGTTGTTCTCAGAGAAGCTTCTATAACTCAAGGTCAAACAGTGGCATCACATAACCTCAGTGAGAAAAAAGACAAAGTTGTCGATGTCTGCTAAAACCCCAGGAGCCCCAAGTTCTGGCATGAGCACCCACACACTCCCTGCAGATGGCTACGCTTATGGAACAGTATGAGGTTTTCCAAATCAATTCACCCAAACTGAAGTGCTGGCAGGCAGATGAGCAGCCACACAAGGCAACCCTCAATTTGTGTCTCTGGACGTCCACAAAGAGGCAGAGTGGACAAGAGAACAAACTCTCTGTCCCCCTTTGAACTTCCTTCTGTCCAATGTCTGTGTGTGTGTGTGTGTGTGTGTGTGTGTGTGTGTGTGTGTCTGTGTGTCTCTGTGTGTGTGTGTGTGTGTCTATGTGTGTAAGGAGTAAGGAATAGTTAAGGACTAGACTCTGTGTGTCTTCAAAGTTGGTCTCCACAAAGCCAGATTCATCTTTCTTAGATTTTAATTATTTATTTTTACTTCTTTTTGCAATATTGGTATTGAACTCATGACTCCCACGTGCTAGGAGAATGCTCTAATACACACACACACACACACACACACACACACACACACACACACACACACCACTTTATGCTCTGGGAAACACCATTCCACAGATCAGAATTTCACAGGCAAACACCAGCAACAGCTGAGATGTTTGCTCCAGTGTTCCCAGCCACTGACTTTGCAGAAAGTAAAGACTAAGTTGCCCCATCTTGACCCTAGGTAGCAGCTTTTGTTCCCAATGTACAATTAAGTCGCTGTTGGCTTTGGATACGTGTGTGCCAAACACACAATGCCTTCTATTCTGGGCCTAAAGAAAACAGGCATTGGCATGAGGCGTTGCATCTTCCTTCATGCACTGGACAGTCCAACCTGAAATTCAAGTGCTAAACTTTCAACAGCAAACAGAAGGCTCGTGTTCCAGAGCGGTTCACTGAAACCAAGAGGAACCCTGGGAGTGTTGACTTACTTATTCTTCTCTTATCAGCACGTTTAGGGGTCAGTTCCCCATGTAAGCAACAAAAGCCAATGGAGCACATGACACTTTGGATGGAGGAAAATAAAACCATGGAGACCCTTGCTCTACGCTGTATGTGTCCTGAGTGGCTACTGTCTCTTCCTCTCTCCTGGCCCCTGACTCTAGGACTCAGGATCTATACACATATACAGGCAATTCAACATTTGGAGTCAGTAGCCTAAATCTCAGCCATAACATGCCAACTCCTTCCACTGGGAAGTCCATGGAAGCAGATGTCTGTGGGAAGCAGGTGTCTCTCTCCCCAAGCAAGAGTGGTCTGCTCACATGTCATATAAACTACAGGTCTGAGCATGGGCATCTATATTATTTATGCCATGTGTGATAAGCTGTTTATTTGCATAATAAATGAGAAGAATGAAAAAGAGCAATGGCCCAATGGGAAGCTGGCATTCTAAGAGGTAACCAAGACACACACTGCCAACTTGCACCAAAGCCACTGGAGATGTGATAAACTTGGTTCCTAAACATGACTTCTCTACCTCCGGCTACCAGGCAATTTGTGTCTCTCTCTGTGCGTGGTTAATAATTAGACAGACTGGAATCAAAAGCAGAGTTTGGGCCAGGCAGAGAAGCCTGAGTCAAGAATGAAGTGTGCCTCACACGGGGACCAGAGGGAAAATGAGGTCAAGTCCATAGGCCCCCGGTGCTATTTGACCAGAAGTGTTTGATCCTTCTTTCCTGAACTTACAAAGATTCTTCCCTTATCACAGGTGACAAAGAAAATATTAACAGGTGACTCAGTTATGCAAAGAATAACAGAAGTGCAGCGCAGCGTTCCAGATAAGAAGTAAAACTCAGCTGTGAGAAAAGCAAACTCAAGGGCGGTCTCCAAGCTGTCCGAACTAAGAACCAGAAATACATACATTATGTTGCTAGAAATAAAATGTGGCATCCAGAAGTCTGGAAGTAGATCCCAGAGTGACTTCTTTAACCAAAAGAAACTATCTACTGTATGTATTTCTAATATATTTACTATATTCTTGAAAGTTGTTTTCTGGAGTCTTGTGGAGAGAGAGAGACAGAGAGACAGACAGAGACATAAAGGCATGCAGACAGAGAGACAGCCAGGGGAAAGTAGTTCTCAGCTTCATGGAGCCATTTCCATATGCCCATTGCAGGCAGGAAGCCAGGACACAGGATCAGTGGCCTGGAAGGGGGGCCTGGAGCATGTTGGGCTTCAAGAGAAAGCTGAGGAAGTGTCTAGAATGAGACACAGGATTCAGCAGCCATCCCCTCAGCCCCTCCTACAAATCACAGCCTAGGACCAGTGCCCCAGCTGGCATAGGTAATGACAGGCTCTGAGCCCAATAAGTACTTGTTTCTGAATCTACTTCCTCCTCAAGCATTTGTCCAACATGGGCTTCTAAGGCTGACTCACAACACTCAGGAGTCAGTGAAGCAGAATTGCCACAAGCTCTAAACCAACCTGATTTACACATGGTCCTTGGACTAACCCCGCTACAAAGTGAGACCCTGTCTCAAGTCCCACACACATTCACATAAGAGCGGGCCACTGAAGAATTTCTATTTATTTCTGTGCATGGGTGTGTGCATGTGTGAGCATGTTTGTATGTGTGTGCACACATGTGGGGTGCGAGCACATGTGTATAAACATGAGTGAAGGCCTGAGACAACCTGGAGTGTCATTCCTCAGCCTATGTCCACCTTTTCTTTAGAAACAGTCTCTCACTGACCTAAAGCTAATGAGCTAGGTTGGGCTACTTGGCCAGAGCAAGCCCCACTGTCACCACTTCCCAGCACTGATTACAAGTGCACACCACCATGCCTGTCTTTATTTACATGGGTTCTGGGGTTTGGACACATGTCCCACAAGCACCTTATTCACCAAGCTACCGCCCCAACCCAAGTGCTTCTATTTATTAATTGCAAATGCTATATCTGTGTATATAGATTTAGGTACCTGAAGTGCAGCAGATAAGCCAGTCCTCAGCTGAGTTCACCTGGAGGAGGGGCTTTTAAAAACACTGGTTCCAGGGCCCTTAGGATCTGACTCAGCTACCAGGGCTAGTAATCTTCAGAGCAATAAGCTCCCTAGGTATGCCTGACTCACTGTGAGGTTTAACTCAGGCACCTGAGCTGGGTGTGGCGGCTCACTCCTGTGACGCCCAGTACTCGGCAGCTGAGGCAGAAGAATCAACAGTTCAAGGCAAGTCTGGATTACGTGAGACTCTGCCTCAAAATGCAAAGATTAAAAAGAAAGTGAGGGGGCTGGAGAGATAGCTCAGTAATTAAGAGTACTTGCTGTTCTTCCAGAGGACCTGGATTCAGTTCTCAGCACCCACATGGTGGTTCCAGTTCCAAAGCATCCAACACCCTCCTCTGGCTCCACAGAAACCAGGCACGCACATGGTGCACAGATACATATGCAGGAAAAACACACTTGAGCATAAAATTTATATAAATATATGACCCAGCGGCTGAGAAGACGGCTTTGTGGGTAAAGTGCTTGCTCTGCAAGTGTGAGGATGTAAGTTTGTAATCTGGGCACCCACATAAAAGCTGGGCTTGGCAATCCCTAGACCTCACTTGGACAATCAGTTGAGCACAAATGACTCAAAGTAAGTTCAGTGAGAGTCATGCAAACACACACACACACACACACACACACACACACCACACAAACACACATCACACACACACAATTAAACCTAAAGTCAGACTTCACCCAGTCTAGCTAAAACTGAGGCTAGGTCCACTAGCGATGACTTACAACAGTTACAGAGTGCAAACAGCCTGGCTGAGACAGTGGGGCTAATAAGAGCAGTGTTACTTATTAAAACCCAAGCACGGGTTTCCTACCCCTGAAAATGAGGTAAGTTCCTTTCTGTAGCCAATTCTCCATTCCTCAAAGGTCCTCTCTCCTAGTCTGCTCATTTAGATGGCACCACATGCAAACCAGGTGGGAGTGAGGCCGTTGCTGTGGGTCCCCTTCATACCCTGGGAGTAAATGATTTACAACCATAGTCCAACAATGGGCCTGTTTCTGAGAATCACAAAACAGCATGTGGGCATGAAGGCTCAGGGAGCAAAGGGGCTGTGCTACACAGGTCTGGAAACAGTTTAACCCAAGGATTCCATACAAAGGGGAAGGATCTCAGTTCCACACATGTGCATGCACACAGAGACACTAATAATTCAAAAACTATAAAGCTCAGACAGCCCTCATCCACTTTTGAAAGACTTTTCAGGAAATGTCATTTAAGAACATTGGTAATGACACAATACGTGTCTAGAGAGCCTTCCCCTTTGGGATAGCTCCCAGTCTGAGGTGCTCAGAGCCTGCACAGACAAGGAAGAGTACAGTTAAACTGCAAAAGTAACCCAATGCTCACACTGCAGCCCAGCTTCTTACTCTTTTGAGCCACACGCCTGGAAGTTGGAGACACAGGGCAGACCTAAGAAGGTACCTTACATAATAAGCCATCTCTCCAGGGTCTGCATTAATTCGGAACTGAATTGCTCCAACAATCTTCTAAATGCAAGTGCCCTCAAAGGAAAGTAAGCCCCAATTATAAGGAAGTGTCACTTTCATCCACTGGTTACAGCTGGGGGCTTCAAAGGCTGTTTGAGCCATAGCCCTGAACCACTGTGTTTTTGAGGAACTGAATCCAAACTCAGTATCTTAAAACTCAGAATCCTAGCATTGCCAAAAGACTCAGGGAAGCTGGTAGCACTGGCCTATGTTACCATGGGCAGCAAGGACTAAGGGAGCCATGGATGTCTCGGGATGTCCCTGTGCTCTCTAGCTGGGCACAGGATGCCTCACTCCTGGTCAGCTTTACCCAGCACTGTCCTCTGCACAGTCAATTTGTCACAGGACAAGGAAGTGGATCTGTAACCAGGTTCTGATCTCCTTACTCACTGGCCATAAGACCTTGGATAGACAAGGTCCCCTCCTTGGAGGCTCATTTCTGTGATGTTGGTTTACAGCAAACAGTGCCAGCGTATCGGGGTGTCCACGTGTACTAACAGGAACTGAATGTGAGCAAGCACCCTGAGCATGATGGAGCAGCATTTGAGAAACAATCACTACCCCACAAGACTCCTGAGCACAGCTCCAAACTCTTGAGGCACTCCCAGGTGGGATGTCATAGACATCCAAAACCCATCAAAGGATCCCAAGTGTAGCCTCATCCACAGAAACCCTGGTAGGCTCAGATCAATCATGCCAGTGGAGACCAAGAGGTTGATTCTAAAGGGGCTACAAAATGTATTCCAGCCGAGGCAGATCCCTACATTACTTCCAGCATCTCCAATTTGGCCCAGGTTCTCCTGATCCACAGCTGGTCTCTCTCACACAGGTAGGAAAGACCCAGAGGAGGGAGAGGAGACAGGCACAAGCCTGCCACCCTCTCTTTCTCATTCCCCCCCACTCCCTCTTCTCTGTTATCAGCTTAGTAAACTGTTTGCATTCTGACAGGATTTTCCTTTGCCAGCACTGGAGGCTGAGGGAGACAGCAGATGGCTTGCTCACAGCTAATTTGAGTACATATTCAAGACAATAATCAGCTACAGATTGACTTGGCATCCACCACTGTGGGAGAAGAGAGGGCAACAAGCATTGCTGAAGTCCACCCTGTCCCCATGACTTTCTCCACAATTGCTTTGCCAAGACACAGAGTTCTAATGTTATAATAACTTGTTTTGAAAGAAACTCTACATTTCATAAGCAGTCATCCATCTATGTCTTCAGTGAACTACCCACGTGAATTCTGGAACATTTCTCAGTGAATTGGAAACCTTCATTACTTGTCTTTCTTGCTGTTTTCCCACCCACCCGGGCACCTAAATGTGTAGGAATCAGCTCATACTCTTTCC
Organism: Peromyscus attwateri; assembly: GCA_902168425.1. NCBI lineage: Eukaryota > Metazoa > Chordata > Mammalia > Rodentia > Cricetidae > Peromyscus > Peromyscus attwateri. The sequence goes on along the minus strand of CABHPP010119348.1, from coordinate 53,502 downwards.
AGACTGACCCCTGAAAGATGCCAACAGCCGATGGAAGTCCCCTGTATGACACAATGCAGGCCTGCTCTACATCAGTCCAGTCAGTGGTGGCCTCGTACAGTGACTGAGTCCTGGGGGGGGGTCGGGTCACTGCTCTGGAGACAGCAAACCATTAGGAATGCAAAGGGCACATCACTAGCCCTTCTGCCTTTGGCTAGTGGCAATTTGCCATGACTCTTGTACTCTCCTAGGATAGTGAAGCCTCTGCCTGCAACTCCTTGGTTTTGTGTGGTGACAAAGGGAAGCCAATCTTACTTCAGCTGAGATGCAGGCCAAGCTTCTGTGGAAGCCCTAGGTTGAGCTCTCTATCTTCTACTAGAGTTTACACATCACTGTCCCCAGACCTGCACACACCAATCTTGAAATATCTCACTATGCATACCCATCTAGTCTGTTTCTTTGAAATAAGATGCATATCCTGACCCTTGTGTAATCAGACTCAGGTCTGGACCTTATCCCGTATTCTGTGACCTCAGGCAAGTCAAGGCCTGTTTCTGTGATTTCTTTTCTTCAAGAGCAACAAAAGACCTATGATTGTGTTAATGATCACACTGGTCATCCTTAGTGGACTCTAAGTGTGGAATGTTGGAGCACCTTAGAGAACAAAACTCTAGAACCCACTCAAGGTCTAATGAATTACAACTTCTGTCTTCACAAGCTACCCAGATTCCCCTGTGTGAGCTCAGGGCAGCCATGGGACACCCAAGAATGCTGGTTCCTTCATCTCTCACTGGAACTAACAGCAAAAGCTACACATCCTCCTTCAGTCCCCTCCCCTCATCACATATCCCCTTAGTCCTCCACTGTCCCCCTCAGAGCTGTAGGCACGGTCACTGATAAAGTGCAAAACCTTCTGGTATGATTACTAATTACTTCCTGGGTGAGTCAGAAGTGGGGACAGTCAAGACATAAAATAATTTGTTGAGGTGGGGACACCCTCATTAGAGTCTTACTCCTTAAAGAAGAGTCTCTATGCCAGCCAATAGGAAGCCAGCTGGATTTAGTCCCAGAAGCCAGCCAGGATGCTGTTCACAAGCTCTCAAGAGTCTTGCAACGGACAACAAGGTTCAAATCCCAGCTCTGATATTAACTCTATGCTCACTCTGGCAAGATGCTTAACTTCTCTGGGTCTCATCAAGAGACGAACACAGAAAGGACTCAGCAGAATGCCTGGCATATGACGAAAATCAGCATTTGCATGCAACTATGAGTGAAGAGAAACAACATACATAACTGTAAGAACCCAGAAAAATTAAATAATTAAGAACAAAAGAAAAACAGTAAATTTCAAATAGTTCTGCAAGCAGATAAGAGCCAGCACACATTATACTTTATTTCTCAAACTGGGGCACAGACCCCTTAAATTCAAAAGCATTCAAGGACTTTATAGAGTCCTGTTTACTTTTATACTACAGCTTCCACAGCTCCTATACAAGAGGAGTTTAATAAATGTATGCCTGGTGTGATATAAAATACCACAAATTCATACACTTATGCAATAAGGGATGTCCCTGCAAAGAATGTGCCAGTATCTGAACACTTAGTGACTGCTTACTTCCAAGATGTTCCTTCTCCAAGGCAGCTAGGCCTGTGACACTGCAGTGGTAAGTTTTTAAAAGTCTTGTGCTATTAAAAAGAAGAAGGAGGAACAGGAGGAGGAGAAAGGAGAGAGAGAGAGAGAGAGAGAGAGAGAGAGAGAGAGAGAGAGAGAGAGAGGCAGAATATAGTGGTGCATGCCTGTAATCCCAATACTCAAGAAGCAGAGGAAAGCAGATCTGTGAGTTCCAGGCCAGCCTAAGCTACAGAGTGAGACCCAGCTTTGTTGACAACCATGGGAGGCCTGCCCTCTTTCCGAACAGAAACAGAGGAGGAGTGAGTTGGGGGAGGGGATGGAAGGAAGGAAAGAGGGAGGGGAAACTGCAGTCAAGATGTAAAATAAATTAATAAATTTAATAAATAAATAAATGAAATATTTAAGGCAAGAGAATAGGAACGTAACGACCCATAAAGAGGAATCTCTGCCTTGGAATCCACAGCTTCCATCTCCGGACAAGCTGCTGCTTGCCTTCCATTCTCTAACCTTCACATCAGATCACATCATCCATCGGGAAGGAAGCAGAAGAGTTTAAGGAGGTCAGCACTCAGCTTAGGTTCCAACAAAAAGCAAAGCAAGTTGTCATGTCTGAGAAGAACCCTTGTTAAATCATTCTTCAAGCTTAGGAGTCAGCAAACAGCCTGTATTTTGCAATAACAGCTAACTGTCTTCCAAATTCGGACAGCTGACATGCCATTACTGTATGAGCTAGGCCTAGCGGGATCTGTTCATTTCCCTGTGGATACTACCAGAGACGCAGTAAAAAAGCAAGGTTATAGGGCAAGCTCACCTCCTCCAGGTTACAGGGCAAGCTCACCTCCTCCAGGCTACAGGGGGAACACTCAGCCACTCCAGGTTTGGGTATGATTATGTGACTTCTTTTTACATGCATGTGTATTCATATTCCCCTGTATAGCGGTGTGTGAGTGCGTGTGCATGTGCGTGTGCGTGTGTGTGTGTGTGTGTGTGTGTGTGTGTGTACGCGCGCGAACATGCATGTGTGAAAAGCCAGTTCTCTTTTTGCCGCATCTTCCTGGCTCATCAACAGGACTTCCAGTGGGACTTCCAATGGCTTTGGTCCTAGACTTGGGACATTAGACATAAGGGCTATTTGTTACAGTGGCATAATTCTGCCAGTCCTAAAAATACAACTACAATGAACAGAAACCTAATCTTCGGCTACTATGCTAACAAGCAGGAGAGCTTCTTTTAAACAAGATGGCACTTGACCATTTTTCTGGTTTTTCGAGACAGGGTTTCTCTGTGTAGCTTTGGTGCCTGTCCTGGAGCTCGCTCTATAGACCAGGCTGGCCTCAAACTCACAGAGATCTGCCACTTTAGGTCTTTTTAAATGGTAGTAAACACACATTCCCCACTGAAAGGTTTCCCATATTAAGCCTCTCCACTGACATAGTAATCCAAATCAAACCTAATTAAGAATTAAAAGTCCAGATTTAATGAGTAAAATGCTCCCGGATGATTTTTCGGCCCCCAGAGAGGAGATGGGAAGAAGAGACCGAAAAACCACATGGCCGTTCTTTTGGGGGCAGTTTAAATATCCTGTAGATGTGGTCTTGAGCATCTCCGGGGGAGGAGCTGCCGTCTAGCGGGCTTTCTGAGGTGGGGGAGGGGCTGAGGTGGAGCTTCCACCTGAACCCCACTTCCTTAGCCGCTCCTCCTTCTCCCTCCTTGCTTGCCTTCGTCAGGAAATCACGCAATGTCCTTTTTCTGGGGCAAACCCTCAGAAGGTACTGGGGTACGAAGCCGAGTCTGAGACACCCCAAGTTCTTCACCCGTCACGGCCAGGTCTGCAGTCCTAAGACGGGGGCATTTCTCCACTGTCCTTGGAAACATCTTATCACAGCCCAGTCCCAGAGGGAATTGCCTAGAGACTGTGGCAAAGCAAGCAGGCAGAAGCCATGGGCTCCTTCCCCGGGCTCACTCCTTGCCCAAGTTACACTGCCTTCAATGCCAAGCCACCTGCTCTCTTCTCTGCAATGTGAAGACATCACCTCTGACTCTGGGTGTTCTCTCAAGTCTCAGGGCCTGATCTCCATGGCCCTATAGCTGGTCACATGTCCCAGGGGCCTCCAGAGTCTATGACCTCATCTGAGAGAGGCTCAGAAAGCCTACACTGGCCTCTGCAACATCACTGAGCTCTCCAAGCAGGCTCCTCCTGCTGTCCAGACCCAGCTTCTGAGGAGCCAGGATGACATCAGCCTCCACATCCCCCAAACCCCTTCCCCTCACAGACAATAAGGAAAGAGAAGGATACAGCCTTGGGAACCATCAGAGCCATCTGTGATGGTTTGGGTGGATGAGGTTTTGTCTGGGAAGAATTTCCTAAGTTGGAGGCTTGGTCCACAGAGAATGCTGGGGCCATAAAGGAGTCGAGCTAGATGGGGCTCTGAGGTCCTGTGGCATGTGTCCTAAGAGGAACAGTTGTTAAAATTAATCTTGTAGGAACCTGTAGTTCTTGTGAGTTGTTTCCAATGAGTCTAAACACTCTCCGGGTAGCAATGAGGTACTATGCAACCTAACCTGGCTGGTAGAGGACAGCAGACCCACCGGTGAGCTCAGGTGGCCAAAGGCATGTATTCCTATGCATGCCTTTTGCCCAATATGCTCACATCTTTCAGAGCCTGAGAACATTGCTCCAGTGAAATAAACAGGACACAAATGATGACACTGTACAGTTTCAGATGAGGAACCTCTGGTCACAAAGTACTAAACAGAAGCAGAATGGCAGCCGCCACAGCCGAGGAGGGAATTCTGCCTAACGGAGTTCTCTTTTTTTGGGGGGGGGAGGGGGTTCCAAGGCAGGGTTTCTCTGTGTAGCCCTGACTGTCATGGAACTCATTCTGTAGATCAGGCTGGCCTTAAACTCACAGAGATCCACCTGCCTCTGCCTCCTGAGTGCTGAGATTAAAGGTGTGAGCCACCACACCTGGCTTGATGGAGTTTCTAAATTAGTGTTTAATAGTTTCTGAAAGATGAGAACTGTTCTGAGTTGTGTGCACATGAATATATTCCATACTACTGAAATGCACACTCAGACTATTTAAGATGGTGAAATTTAAGTTCACTTCCTGTTGCCTCTGCTGAAGATGCAGGACTCTCAGCTCCTTCACCAACACCATGTCTGCCTTCACACCACCATGTCCCACCATGATGATAATGGAGTAAACCTTTGAACTGTGGTGCTGTCTACAAGCTATTTTATAACCTAAATGGTACTTCCATCATGGAGCCAGTTGTGCAAAGGTCTAGGGGCCTACAAAGGTCCGGGAGCATGTTATAATATGCTTAAATATTAAATACTGAATGCAAAAAGAAACAAAACAAAAACAAACAAAAAAGATGGTGAAATTTAAAGCTATGTAATATGACTCCACAATTAAACACAAAAATAGAGTTGGGCATGTAACTGAATGAAGAATGCTTGCTTACAATGAGCAAGGTCCTAGGTTCATTCCTAGCACTGGGACGGGGACACACACACACACACACACACACACACACACACACACACACACGTATTTTAAAATCTACAGGGGAAAGGAGGGAAGAGTGGATGGAGGCCTCTCCAGTTGAGCAGGGCGGAGAAATGGCAAGGCTGGTAGAGAGGAGGAACGGGCATTGCTCTGCGGCAGGTACTTGAGCCAAGTCACACAGAGTCTCTTTGTGGAGCTTCAGGCCTCAAGCCAGAGCCTTTCAAACCCCCAGAACTGTTACAGACATCTGACTACCTACTGGTCTGGATTCAAAGAAGCCATGGAGAGGTGCTGTGGAGCTCCTTCTGTGGAGACTGCCGAAATGTCTGCACCACCAGAAAGCTAGGCACCCAGTGGGGCTCATCAAGCCTCAGTCTTTTTAGCCAGGCTGACCAAGTGCAAGGCTTGGGTTCTGGAAAGCCATGAGGAGAGCCACAGCACAATCTGTCAGCGATAACCCGAGTCACCAGCCACAGTAGGACCACTGCAAGTGAACCTTAGAAAATGAAAATGAAACTCACTTCTCAGGTGCACTTGTCACATTCCATATGCCGTACAGCCACCTGGGTTAGTGGGCACAAGAAACTAATTCACCAACACTGGAACAGTCTGCACGCAGTGACAGCCTTGCAGCCATCCTGTTCACATCCCACCGCCTGCTCCACCCTGCCTCTTGATGGAAAGAGGCCTGACTGGGGAACAGACAGACTCTGTGTCGTGCTTTCTTCTCTGGAAAAACAAGGGTGGTGGAGTCCACACGCCACTTACCAGGGCCCAACTTAGGACTTTCCGCCGTGACAAAGGGCAAAAGTGGCACGCACACATGCGATGGAGTCCTCACTCTGACTGGGTGTGGTAACACATGCCTGTAATCTCAACACTCATGAGGCTGAGGCAGGAGGGTTGCTGTGAGCTCAAGACCAGTTTGAACAGATATCAAGAATCTGGTTCAAAAACACCAAAAATGGGGTGGGAATGGACAGCAAGATCACACCTCACTTCAAAATTCAAATTTTTAATTTTAGTCTTTTCCTGGGCTATCAATATGCCACATGAAGCCCTCTCGCCAGACAGCATGGCAGCCAGCAGCCAGCAGCAGCAGCTTGGCCTGTGATCAGACAATGTGCTGTGCTGCTGAGCTAGGTCAGAAGCCTCGCAGGTTAGACATCATCACTTTGACTTGAAACTTTACCTTAACGGGTTGTAACCCCGTAGACTGAAGGGCATCTTTGTCACCACCTAGTCCAGACAGTGAATGAATCAAACTGGATAGCACCAGCTGCCAGCCGGCAGTCTGGTTCCCTGAGTTCTCATTGGTAGAAGAGAAGGGAACGGGGTCTGTTGAGTGGTGTATGCATACAATCACACCCACACTTGGATTTCTTGAAGAAAGGACCCCATACCACCCTGAGTTCCCCAACTATGAAAGATTCTCAATAAACAACTGACATGGGTGGAGAACCCATGCTTCCCGCTCCAGGCAGAGGCACCGTGGCCACTGGGCTGTCTGGTTTACCTCTTTCTTCCTGCCAATCAGGTGTCCATTCACAGACAGCATGGGAGTGGGAACCACAGGAGCAGGAGCCGCCCACAGAGAAGGCTACAACTGAGCCTCCACATAGCTTTCACAGGCCCCTCAATGAGGCATGAAGGTAGGTCCATGAAGGAACCTACCACCCTGTCAGGAAAAACTTTCAGTCACAGCCTTCTCTGTAATTACCTTGAGGTAGTATACTGGAGAAAACCAGGGACCAGCTGGTATCTAGGAATTGTCCATTTCTACATAAACAAATGTTCACATGCCAGGTCCTCTCGTGGCTCAGGTATCTGTCCACAGCTACAGATGTGTGTGTCTCTCTCTGTGTGTATACACATTTGTGTGAAGCACATTATCAAGCAGCCATTCTCTTTTTTGTTTGCCCATTGGTTTTTCCTTGGCTTCTGTAATGTCACCCAATTGGCCAATGTGCCAAAGGGATTTAATCTACTATGTCTAGAGTCTTCCCATGATGCCTCAGGGAGAGCAACTGGCAGGCCAAGACAGATGGCCTTCATGCAGAAAAGACAGCAGTCACTTTGAGGTTCTGAGAGGTCACCGGAAGCCAGACAGTCTGCCTTCTTCACTAAGCTCTCAAAGGCCAGGGAGAGGGGACAGGACTTGCCAGGAGCAGCCAGCCAGCACGCTGGGCTATTTCTCACAATTCTGATAATCGACACTAAAATGGAAGACTTACTGTGGCTGAGTAAACAAGAAGGAAAACATCTGAAGCATTGCTAGCTACTTACCCGTCACAACACATGCCTGGCCTACCAAAGGAGGACTTTAAACATCCAACACACTTCTACCAGATCACCTCTCAATGCTTCAAATGAGGGGATGGGGACTCTGCTGCAGAGGGAAAGAAACCATTCAAAGGCTTCGTTCTGTCAAAGGACAAAATTACCTCAGTTTAGTTTAATGGTCTTCATTGGTTTTCAGAATCAGGCAATGTAAAGTAATGAATATTCTGAGGGACCCAGCAGAAGAGGAAGGTTCAAGAAAGCAAGATCAGGAGTCAATAGCAGAAGAATCATTTCAAAACCACAGAAAAGAAATGACTACTTAGAATTGAGCTTGGCTGGTTTTTTGGGGTTTTTTTGTTGTTGTTGTTGTTGTTTTTTGGGCAAGTGTATGAGGGGCTGCACGTGTGTGTGGAGGCCAGAAAATACCTCACATGGCATTCCTCTAGCACCATCCACCTTTTTATTTTTATTTTTTTTTTTTTTGAGGCAGGGTCTCTTGCTAGCCTGGAGCTCCATAAAGAGGCTGGCCAGTGAGCCCTAGGGATCCACCTCTCTCTGGCCCCACAGAACTGGGATTATGGGGATGGCTACCACAGCCTCTTTTACATGGGTTCAGGTTCTCACGTTTACAAAGCAAACACTCCAGCCCCAGCCCCTGGTTCCTTCTTTTGTGTACAGTTAAAAGCAAAAGGAACTTTGAGATAATGATGACAGGCACTAGTGTGTTTGGGCATTTGGTAGTCCTCCCTCTCTCTAATCCTGCTTTGGACAAAGGTCAGACAAATAGTCTTCATTCAGAATTTAGTTGGTGAACATTGGTGTCAATGACTCCATTTTGGTTTCCATCCTGGTCCATTGGGGACCCAGTATAGGCTCTCAGTCTTTTCAAAATGATGGCCTGTAAGTGTTATGTAACAGTCTCCAAGACTTTCTGAAGGGAAAAAAAAAGCTGTAGAGATTCAGCATCATCTTGACATTATAATTTTTTTTCTTTTCTTTTTTTTTTTTTTTTTTTTTGGATTTTCAAGACAGGGTTTCTCTGTGTAACAGTCCTGGCTGTCCTGAAACCCAATTTGTAGATCAGACTGGCCTTGAACTCACTGAGATCCAGCTGCCTCTGCCTCTCAAGTGCTGGGATCAAAGGCATGTGCCACCACCGACTGGCTGAGGTCATAATTTCTTAATCCACATGATTTACAAGACTGTGCAACCTTATTTGGAAGAACAAGGAAGACAGAGGATATAGGGAATACAGAACTAGGCATAGAGGTGAGAGGCACAGGTTGTCCTTAACCTCAGCTAAGGCTAAGCTTCCAGACTTCTCAAATGATCTTGCACATCCCTGGGCAGATGTGAGGTCACCAGGTAAGCTTTGTTTTGAGCAACAGCTCTGAGACCAGAGGCTTCATAAACATGGAACTAACAAAGCCAGTGAGTTTCAGTCACCACACCAGCTCATCAAGGGAGAGGAGACTTCCTCTTCTCTGTGCTTCAGAAGATAAGAGCCCCTGAAGGCCAGAGCAAAAGCTGCAGGCCACCACTTGTCCTGACCCCAATGCTTCAATGTGTCTCAGATGTTCTTCTCACCCCATAGGGACCACTCCTCACAGAACACAAGCCCAGCTCAACTCAGAAGGAGGCCAAGACTGAAGAAAGGACTCTCTCCAAGCCTGGTTTTCCACCCAGTGGGGAAAATCAGTTCTTAATCACTTACTGAGAATAAAGCAAGGAAAAGCCACCCCCTCATCCCTTCAAGTACAACTCAGGTACAGGAGGACAACTCTTCAATAAAGTGCCTGCCACCCAAGCACAAGGAACCCACATAAGTAACCAATCCCAACACTAGGGGACAGAGTCTGGGGCTTACTGGCTGGCCAGTCTAGACATATATGCAAAGTTCAGTGAGAGACCCTGTCTCAAAGTAAATGGAGAGGAATTGAGGAAGACAACCACTGTTGATCTCTGACCTACACACACACACACATTCAAAAAAAAAAAAAAAAAAAAAAAAAAAAAACCCAACAACTGGAAGTCAGACATGGAGACACACTGCTATAGAGTCAGAAGTAAGAACCTGAGACCAGCCTGGGTCACACAGCAAGTCCAAGACCAGCTTAAGGAACATTTTGAGACTCTGTTTCAAAGTAAGGGAAAAAAAGGAGAGAAAGAGGGAAAAAGAGAAAGGGACAGAGGAAGAAAAGGAAGGAGGAGGCATTTCTTCACCAAAGGAAACCAGCTAAGGAGTCACACAGGCCTCACTGGATCTTTCCCATCATGCTGTGCTTCCTCATTAGCTGCTTCATCGCCTACAGAGACCAAGACCCGGTCCCTTTGTCAAACAGCAGTAGAGGCTCCTCCACACATCTCAGATGAAGAACCTACCCCACCCCACATGCCCTGTCAATCATCTGCACTATGAGGTGAGACTGTCTTGTCCACTGCTGTGTATCAGGGACCTAGAGAGCAAACTGAAGCTCCCGGATCACAAGCGGCACAAGAGGCAGATGGATGGCAAGTATGGGCACACAGGTGGGCCCTTCAGCCAGCTCCGTGGCCTTGGATTATAGGGAAGCTTGCACTGTTCCTCACCGGTTTCCCCTAGTTGCCAGATCTGTAAAAAATCAGTATGTTTGTGCTGATCACACAGAGCTTCTGTGAAGAAGCATGAGATCACCACACCTGGATTACCCTACCCCCACATGTGATCAGGCGCCATCATGGAGGAGTCCCAGAGAGGGAACCCAGAATGTGAACAAACAACGATTCCTCTGCTCCTGAGTGGTAATTAGGATAGCCCCATTCATCCTTGAGGCTTCTTTCATAATGTCTCATTTTCCCATTTGTCTTTTTAGAGCAAAACAATACCTAGTAGTGACATGAGCTGGTGACTATCTCCACTGCTTTAAGTAATAATTTCCCCAAACACTGTTGAATCATATTGATATAGAACTCGCCCACCATTTGAGCCCGCCAGTAATTGTTAATAGTGCGCATTTCCAGGGTGCCTACTTGATTTAACAGCAAATAGTATAAGAAACATCTAGTACTTTGTGGGCTTTTAAAAATGGGAGGTGATTTTTTTTAATTATTTGAGGAAAAGGTTTTTGTTGTTTTTATTACTTGTATTTGAAGAAGAACAGCAGATGGTCTCAGGGTCTTTCTGTTTTCTCTCTGGCCTGTGTAGGAGAAAGAAGAGAGGGAAAGGCCCAAGGAAAGGCAGACGTGATTCTTTAAAAGGTTTAGACTAGGCTCAGCTCACTTCTGTCCTGCTTAGGAATGGGCTCTGCTGCACAAGTGGCCTCTCAGCACAGCCTGGCCAGGAACTGGTCTTGGGAGATTGTGAGCTCTTTACAAATGTGCAAACTCCCTCTGATGACAAAGGGATACTGAGTAACTCCCACACCCCTAAATAATCCCTGTGAGGACTGGGTGCATCCAAAGGACTCTCCTCAACTCTGCGGACTCTGGGGTTGAGGTTTAACCAACAAGAACCTGGGCTCCCAGAGACTCCAACACTTTCACATCAAGTCTGACAACAGCTGTGGCAGGAATCTGCCACCTGCAAGGTTCCTCTTTCAAGACCTTTTGAAGTGCAAGTGACACCGGGACAGAGGCCAGTCGTTCTCTAGTGTCTGAGGGGGCCACCCAGAATCCTGGGCAGAACGTAGAACTGTCCTTGGTGTAAGCTCCTGGTGTAACCAACAAACAGAGGCCATCTGAGGACATTGCTGTGGGATGTTCTGTATGGCAAATATGTTGCTAATAAAACACTGATTGGCCAGTGGCTAGGCAGGAAGTAGGCGGGACTAACAGAGAGAATTAAAAGAGCAGGAAGGCAGAAGGAGACTGCCTGCCAGCCACCGCCAGGACAAGCAGCATGTAAAGATGCCGGTAAGCCACGAGCCATGTGGCAAGGTATAGATTTATGGAAATGGATAACTTAAGATATAAGGACAGTTAGCAAGAAGCCTGCCACGGCCATACAGTTTATAAGCAATAGAAGTCTCTGTGTTTCCTTGGTTGGGTCTGAGCGGCTGTGGGACTGGCAGATGAAAGAGATTTATCCTGACTGTGGGTCAGGCAGGAAAACTTAAGCAACAGGACATAGTGCTCTTTTGGGGAGTCCAGGCACCATTAAGATCTAGATTCTCCCAGGAGGCCTCCTGGCCACAGAAGTAATCAGTATACCCTTGCTGATGGATCCAAGTGCACAGCCCTGATGATGGATCCAAGTGCACAGCCCCGAGTCTTTCGTAGTGGGGCTTGGGGGTGGGGGGAGTACTGTGGGTGATCCCTTGATCCCTTCCATCTTCCCACCTGGATCACCATTATGCTCAAGGTAAAATTCATTAAAATTGCATTATTACTGAGGTTCTGGAGATGGAACAGATAGCTCACACATGCTAGTCTAATACCCTACCACTGTGCTGAATATTCTAGATGCAGTGAAGATGACCCAAGTTTGATATAAGGCTTAAATAATAACACCACCTTATGGCATTGTGGGAGGTGGGAACAACAACCACTTTGTAAGTCATACTCAGTGATGCAAGTCCTGAAAACTATCACCTAGGAGGATTATAGATAACTTCCATGGTTGGGTGTGGGGGTGCACACCTGTAGTCCCAGCCTAGGGGAAAGCTGAGGCAGGAGGATCATGAATTAAGAGGTCCTGAGAAAGAGGAGAATGAAAATCAAAAAAGGAGAGGGAGGAGGGAAGGAGAGAGGGAGGGGGTAGGAGCTCTTAGAGATTACTGAAAGCAAAATCAAATGCAAACTTTCCAGGACTCCATCAGTCTCAGTTCTTTACGTAAAGGTCTACATGGATTAAAATAAACACGCTGCCTGCCTATGTCATCATTCGGAATGTGACGTTCTTTCTTTTATTAGTTTTTACTTATCTTTAGTTGTGTGTGTGTGTGTGTGTGTGTGTGTGTGTGTGTGTGTGTGTCCCCGTGTGTCTGTGTCCGTGTGTCTGTGTCTGTGCGTCTGTCTGTATCCATGGAAACCAGGTTGTCAGATCCTCAGGCAGTTGTGAGGCACCCAACATGAGTATTGAGTGTTGGAAATCAGAACTTGGGACTTCTGCTCTTAAGTGCTGATCCATCTCTCCAGCCCCTCTGGGCATATTTTGCCAGGCAGGTCATTACTGAAGCTTGCAGAGTTCACAGCAGGGTGGGGCTGATGACTACTTTTCTCCTCTAGTGGTGCACATAGCACCTTTTGTACCTTCCCGTAGAGATGAAGCTTTCATCTGAGTACCAGCTAGATTTTGCCATGTTCTATGACTCGAGCATGTGGTGTGGCAACGGGGTCTTGTTGTCAAGTTATGAAGGGTAACAAACAGCAATGGCCATAACCTGTAATGTCTGGAGGATCTATGGGACAACACTGGCCAACAACTCAGAAAGATGTGGCCTATTCTTGGTACAGGGGTTTTATTTGGTATCATTATGATGTCTAGTTGGGGTATTGTCTCTCCATTTAAGGGTAACTCCATTTAAATCCTCAGGTAAATAGATGGAACTGGAAATAATCATCATGAATGAGACGACCCAGGCCCAGAAAGGCAAACATTGCGTGGTCTCTCTCACACATGGTACTAGCTGTTAAAAGTGTGTGTTCATGGAGGTGATGTAATCAGTAAAAGGATAATGAGAAATGAGTAGAGGGAGGAGGAGATCTTTCAAGAGAGGAGAAATAGAATATAGAATTATAAAGAAGAAAAAGGGGGTAGAGGGTGAGGGGCAAGGTAGAGGAGAGAATATGGTGAGGACTAACTAATACTAAGGCCTACTGCAAAAGCCATATGGAGACCGACCACTATAGAACTTCCTAAAATATATACACAGAAAGAGATTTTAAATGTAGTTTCTCTCCTCTTTTTTTTAAGACACGGACTCTTTTAGAAAGCCCAGGCTGGCTTAGGATCCTCCTGCCTCTCAGCTCCCTCATACTGGGATTACAGTGTCCGTTTCACCACAGCTGACTCTGGGGCAGGATTTCCAATAGGGCAAGGAGGGATGGCTCTAGAACTCTACTAAGACAGGAACATTCTTGGGAACATTCTTCTGGGGTGGGTACCGCCTCCAACTATACTCAGAGGAACTTCCCAACTGTTAAGCTAGAGTTTGCTTAATCTCCAGTGAAGTTTCCCAATCTGTTCCTTCTTTTCATTCCACTGAACACATCACAACCCAGAAAGGAAAGGAGTCTAGTGGGGGAGTTCTCCCATGTCCCTCCTGACCATGAGTGACAGACATATCACATCCTTTCTCTTCCTCTTTCTTGTTACTCTCAACTGTGAGATGTTAAAAAGAAGTGTGTGTGTGTGTGTGTGTGTGTGTGTGTGTGTGTGTGTGCCACGTACAGTGCTAAAGGCTGAAACTGTATCAAACAGGTCAGAGAGGGTCTACATTCTTATGGGACTAATTACACTCTTAGGGACCACATTCTTATGGGAGATCATATAAACTGATAATCAGTGGCAATATCATTAGATTAACTGTATTTTAATATAATTAATAATTATATGATAGCAGTTAAAATGCACAGACTATTAACTAAGAGTCAGAGAATATGCAGCTCAAAAACATGTCCAATCATTTAGTGGCGCACTATGACATGCAAAAGCCAAGACAAAGAAATACTCCATAATAGCTGGGGGGGGCAGGAGGGAGTTACTCAATGAGTAAAGCACTTGCCACTCTAGTGTAAGGACCTGAGTTCAAATCCCCAGTACACACATATGGCACAGTCACACACATCTGTAACCCCATTCCTCCTGCAGCAAAATGGAGACATACATAGGGAGATCCTAGGAGCTTGCAGGCTGGCTAACCTGGTGTGCTCACTGGTAATCAACAAAGAGATCCTGTATCAAGTGAGGCTGAAGGCAAAGACTAACAAACAAAGTTATCCTCTGATCTCCACACTGAGGCGTGCGTGCACCCACGGTCACACTCAGGACCATGTCTCTGCACACATGCACACACACAAGAGAAAAGGAGGAAAATAGAGTCTGACAGCTAGGATTCTGTTGGTCTCCAGCTGTCTGCTGAAACCTAAATATCAATAATATCCAGGACTAGATTTCATCTTTCCAAACTGGCTTTAAATTCAGACTGAGAACATAGCATGGTAGCTGTCCCAGGCTCACAGTAGTGCTCAGCGCCAAGTTTCATTTTAGGAGGATGATAAAGCTCTGTAAAAGGAGGGTGGTAACAACTGCACAACACACACACACACACACACACACACACACACACACACACAGCTCACTGCTTTGCTCAAACACCGTAACCAAAAGCGACCACGGGGAGGAAAGGGTTGGCTTCACCCACAACTCTCAGGTCACACTCCATCACTGAGGGAAGTCAAGACAGGAGCTCAAAACTGAGACAGAGACCGAGGAAGGATGCTGCTGCTTACTGGCTTGCCCATCCTGCTTTCTTATACAACCCAGGACCACTTGCCCAGTGGTAGCACAGCCCATATCAACTATTAAACAAGAAAATGCCTATAGGCCTACCTGGTGGGGGCATTTTCTCAACTGAGGTTCCCTCTTCTCAAATAACTCTAGCTTGTGTCAGGTTGACAAAAAAGCTAATCAGTACATCACTTGATTACAGCACCTGAAAAAAAGCTACTTAAGGGAGGAGGGATTTATTTTGGCTCAAGGTTTGAGGGAACACAGTTAATGACGGCAACAGAGGCATACAGCTATGGCTCCTCACCTCCCCATGGCTCCTCACCTCCCCATGGCTCCTCACCTCCCCATGGCTCCTCACCTCCCCATGGCTCCTCACCTCCCTGTGTCTCCAGGGAAACAGGAAACAGAGACTGACCAGGAAGTGGGAGAGGCTACAAACCTCAAAGCCCAATATGACCCACTTCCTCCCGTAAGGCTGCACTTCCCAAGGTTCAGCAACTGCCCCAAACAGCACCTCCTGGGGACCCAAATATTCAAAGGCATGAGCCTATGAGGAAATGACACTGAGCTATGTACTTTAAAGTAGTTAAAATGGTACATTTCATTGTAGAAAGACAATTGTTGATTTTTCTTTCTGCACTAGGCAGAGATGTCACCATGCTGGTGTCTGCCAGGGTGTCCCACCCTACTTTAGAGCTGTTTCCCTGTCATGGGTGGGCTGGTACATTCCCTCTTCCTGTAAAATCCCTCCCTGATCTTTTATGGGATATATGGCAAGATTCAGAGGGAAATCCCAGGGTCAGAAAGTCACGAGAGCTGTGGTATACTGAATAACAGGGGTTGAAAAACCACACTCAACAGAGAGATCCCTGTATGGCAGGCAGCATCACCTTCCTGTTGGCTGTGCTGGTCAGGCTCCAGGATACCTACCTGGCCTTGGAGAATGTGGGACCACAGCTAAGGTCAGGCATGCCCTGCACAGTATCACATCTCCCAGACTAGCAGTCTGAAAGCTGAGCCGGCCATGTTGTCTCAGAATTTGATCTTGGGTATCTATCACAGGACCTCCTCACCCTCAAAGGCCCATGGCTTACTGGTAGCAGAGATTATTCCAGAGTGTAGTTGCTCATCTAGATCCCAGCTGCGATGGCCACAGAGTCATCTGAGACTTGCATCTGAGGCAGGTTAGGCTCGCTTCCCAGAGAAGACAGAAGCCTGTTACTGTTATCTTCACAAGGCCCCCCTCTCAGCTCTGCACAGACACGCTGGTTTAATTACAGCTTCTTCATGTCACCATATCAGGACCCACTCTGCCCTGAAGGAGGTCATGGTGTTCACTGCTTTCTGATGCCTGAATGCTGGGCCCCAGGCTCCTCTTCCTATTTTATCTGCAGTTCTGGGAGTTTTTGCTCCTGCCCTGTCATTCCTCACCAAAGGCCTGGGAATGAAGGACAATCTCCCCCTTTCCTTGCCGTCCCCGGTAACAGACTATCAGGCCTTGTATCTTCAAGGATTTCATCTCTAACCACACAGGCAAACCACAAAATCCAAATTAACAAGATGGGGTATCTTAATTGGTTTTCCACTATGATAACAGGATACCCAAGACTAGGTAATTTATGAAAAAAAAAGAGAATGATGATTTGGCTTCATGGTTCTGGAGGCTGATGATGCCAGCATCCACCTGAGGACCATGTGTTGCTGCAGACATAGAAGAAAAATGGACAGATAAGCAGGCATGTGTAAAAAGGGGAGATGGAGGCCTGACTCCTGAGACAGCTAACACACTCCTGTGAAAAAATTATTGAGCCATTCAAGAGTTTTAATGAGGTCACACCATACCCATGATGTCACCAGTTTAAGAAATAGGACCAGGGCTTGTCAGCACTGCCTCCTGGTACAACAGGAGTGACAGAGAGGAAGGGCTGCCAAGGCAGCCAGAGGTTCAATACCAACCTCTGGGTTAGCCTCCCACCCTCAGTGTTAGGGAACATATGCAAAAGAAACAAAATCACATGTTCTCAAAAACACTCCCCATAGACCAGGCAGAGTGAATCATGGGAAATGCCTGTTCAAAAGGAGAAGTGGGAAATGATGGCATTAAGTAATTGATTAATTAATTAACTCAAACCAACCACCTGCACCATAAGTAAATTCCCACAGTGGGGTGACTTCCCAAAGGTACACTCTTCACAATCTCCTGTAGAGCCTCAACTTTGTTAGAATCTCCCCCAAAATAGATCCAGACAGAATCTGAAACATGCATGGGTGACCCAGGCTGGGAAATCCCAGCAGATCTGCACACCAGGCCTTCCCCTCAGGACCACCAAGAATAAAGTCTACACTCTGCTCCTCAAGAAGGCAACCAAGGGTAAGCAGGCCTGGCGCAGAGGATAAACTGACTCGGTAAGAACACTGTCTTGCTGGCCTCCAGAGTGAGGGGGAACTCTGAGTCTGCCTGTGTGCACGTGAGCATGCTCTCCAGGGTGCCCTTGTGAGTGGAGGGTTTCCTTCCTCACGCACCATCCACCCTTTTTTCTTCCTGAGACAGTGCCTGTCACCGACCTGGAAATTGCCAAGTAAGCTGTGCTGGCTGGCCAATAAACCCCAGGCTGTGTAATTCTGCCATGCTGACATTACAAGGCCACTGGGTCACTAGCCCCAGGCTGTTCTAATGCTCTCCCACTTTACCCGCTGGACTATGGACTACCTTCCCAACCTTCTCTGTGTGTGTGTATATATATATATTCATATGTGTGTGTGTGTGTGTGTGTGTGTGTGTGTGT